>JAHZMT010000001.1:0-16145 GCA_027743785.1 Sinhomidia bicolor
TAAGTATTTTTTAAAAATAAAAATATTCTTTATTGCTGAGCTAAGAGGCAGCAGTAGACACACCAACCAACACCACCCTCCTCTTTTGAGTGAATGGAGTGAGTGGAGTGAAGTGAAGTCGTCGTCGTCGTCGCGTTACCTTTTATAATACCATAACAAGAAAATCGTTATCAGTCAAGCATCATCAACTATTTACATGCTTCCATCATAATAGTATAATGTGCCATTATGAAAAGTTTACAATAATAATAACAACAAGAAACTGTATTTTTATTTCATTTATCATCAGCCAAAGAGAGAGAGAGAGGATGTTCAACAAGAATTTTTTGTACTGTGTAAAACAGAGTATGTACCTATAATGATGATCAAGTTAAAGTTGATACTATTTTTACAAGAGCCAACCAAAAGAGTTGCTTGATAGGATGATTAGCCATGAGCATAAAGCAAAAGTGCATTTTAAAAATTGAATTTTTCCTCGGTTCAAAAATCCACATGAGATGGTTAATCACTGGTAAAGTTGTAAAAATAACTTGTTGGATGCATATCGTCAAGAGAGAGAGAGAGAAAGAGTTAAAAAAAGTTTTGACTCCTCTCATATCACTTCTGACTTATCTCATTTGAAAATGGTATGTAGATATGTGTGTTTTTAAAAGGAGTATTATTGATGCTAAATGTTTAAAACTGACCCGTGATGATTATGATGATGAGGGGTGCCTTAAAGTCATTACTTGTCAGTTGTCTGTACTAAGAAAGATGATGAGTGTGTGTGCCGTGTGCAATGGAATCATGAAAGAAATGTATTTCATCTTCTCCTTTTGCAGTTCACACTGCTGCTGCAAGTCATGACTGGACTGGACTGGGCTGAAATCTAAATAAAAAAACTCTCAGTACGTTTCATCATCTTACAAAACATTGTCATTAGCATCATGGAAAATGATGATATTCAGTTTTCCAAATTTAAACCAACAAGAACAAGGAAAAACAGACAGGAAAAATAATGAGTTGCTCAGGGGTCAGTACTCAGTGCAGTATGGCTGTTGTAGTAATGTCCAGTTTGTTTTACAATTTTAATTGCTAAACATTCCTTGTTCCTTTCAATGAAGTTAGTACTAACTGGTATTTGTAATTTGTGATGGCAATAATTAAAAACTGTGAGACTGAACATTATGTGATATGCAAACTACCTAAACTTAAAGTGCAGTAGAAGCAAGCAACATCTTCAGCTGAATTGGTAGTTAGTTAACACCTTTAAAAAACACGTGACGTCACAATTACCCATGCTAGAAGTTAACATTTGTTGTGGCATCCACATTCCAAATGGTTACGTAAATAAACATGCTATTCAACCCAGAAGGATCAATCAGACTCAAATGTCCAGCCAGCACCCTCATCTGTTTTCCCTTTTTACACAGATTCCTGTGGAGCATAGCAGGAGAAACGTGTAAAAGCCTCCAGCCGAACAACGGCAGCCAAAAATATATGCTTTTTCTCTTACTTTTTTTTTAAAAAAAAGCGACCATCTTTTTTCAATTCCAATAAAAAAAATATTTCATGTTCAGGTGAAATGCAAATTAATTTTATTGTTGTGAACGCACAATTGAAGCACCTATTGAGCTATTATTACTTACTACGAAGAATCATATCATATTGTGTACATACATATTTCTATTGAAGATTAAAATCACAAAAACTGGAATTGTACAAGATGCCTCAAAACTTGCTCCTTCAAATGCGCATCGGTTATATGTGTGTAGTAACTAGTCAGCGTTGCTTTTCTGTGATCATCATTTGTACTCACAAACTTATTCACAATTTATGTAATTGTCACCGTCACCTTTTTTCCTCGTCAGTGTAAAAGTATTTTTCTGGCAGTGTAAAGTGAAGTCCATGACAGCACAGAAAGGGAGAGAGAGAGAGATAGTTTACGACCACTAAACTCGTCGGGTGTTCATCCCCTTTTTTATTTTATTGACATAAAAAGGTTTCCCGGTGATCGTTTGTTGCCCGTTTTTTACGAGTCTTTCTCTAATTATTGCCTTTTTCATTTTACACCAAAAACCCCATCTTTTGCCACCACCACCACCATCATCATCATCACCCTCGCCACCAACATTACATTTTTTTGTAATGGTAATACTAATAATATATATGAATACCTATACGCCATCATTACATTCATATGTGTAGTTGTACAGTGATCAGACACAATTCCTTTCGTTTCCCTTTCCGTTTTTGTGGAAAATCTCTGTTGTTCCTGTCACTCTTTTGTGTGGGAATTCTGAGGAAAAGTATAAAATGCATTTTAAAATATGCGTGCACGTTCTTTTGGACATGTGTGAGCACACATTTTTTGGTGATAGTTTTTAGTGACCCCCCCTCTCTCTCTCTGTTGAACGATTGGGTGACCTCCCAAACGAAATTCCTCAAAGGAAAAAGAAAAACCAAAAGATAGTAAAGAACAGAGAAAAGTCATCATGCTAACGTTTTTAAATGGTGGTGTTATGTACTGATCGTAAAAATTCTTTTAAACGACCATTCAAAAAAGTTTTGTAATGATTTTACTTTTAAACTAAATTTTTTAATGGCCGTCATTAGTGTAAGTTAAAAAAATGTACATCATCATGTCTGATGCTGACTCCTCTAGCTGATGTTTTTCATGATGACGATTGCAACAACAATAGTGAAAGGGAAACAGTTCATCACGTTCATTCAAAAAAACATGCATTTTAATACACATAACTTTTTAATGGCACATTCTGGAAAGGATTTACATAAATGCACACTCGGTATTCCACTAGTTTATATAACATTGTTGTAGTAGTAATGAGGACGGTAAACGATGATGCTTACATTTACGTATGTACGTTCGTAACAATAACAAAAGTCTAAAAATGGTCAGTTTAATATAAAACATGTCAAACTACTTTTTAAAATGTTGATTTGATGAAGATGATGAGAACGAGGCGCGATTCTCTCTACACACATGATGGTGAAAATGAGGAAGAGAAATTACATCACAATACCAATGCCATATACACAGCTTGTCCAGTTTGTACCTACCAAATATTTTTTTTTGGAAATAAGGCGACTATGTAGGTGCAACTTCAAGGGAGAGAGAGAGAGAGAGAGAAGGAGAGAAAAGATTGTCAAGAAAATCTAAAGAAAGCGTGTGTCACCCTTGACAAAGGTGATGCGGTTGACAACACGTAGTAGTACGTCTGGAATCTGTACTGGATACTGCGGTTGTCCCCGCTGGAAATATCGTGATTGACTTTTTTCCTTCTTTTTTTGGCCCTTCCAACGCTTGCCTCGATCATCCCCTTGACTTTAACAAATTTATTCTTCATCCTTCTTCTCGTCGTCAGACGAATGAGCCGATTATATCGGTAAAAAAAAGAAAGACACACTTGCCAGCACATTCTTATGATATTTTTTTTCTTCCAGAGAAGATTAACAGTAGGCAGGTGTCTTATATGTATATAAAGTCGTCTGTCTAATGCACACACACTCCCCCTCACAGTCTGTCCTCCTGAAAAATAATAATGATAGTAATGGCCGTTTTTTTCACACTCACAAAGTTTTGCATAGCACGACATGATATCAACACCATGTTATTATTGCCGGCTTACTTTTATGCTGTTACTTTTTTTATTATTGATGCGGTGAACAGATGAAATGGGTAAAAGTTGGAAAACTTTATATTATTATTATTATTACCACATATTATAAATTGCTACACGAGCACAGCATAAAAACATAATATAATCTGTAATATAATCTGTATCAATGTTCAAGGTGATTGGTGATCCTTGAGAAAGGATGCAGCACGACTAGTTTATTATTACAACTTGTGGGAGATAATAATTTAAAAGAGAAAAAGTTTGAGTACAGTATGTTACCTGTTTTGAGCACAGGGTTTACACGCTGCTATATATTCTTTCTTTCACTAAACGCTTGTATTTACATACGAAAATAGCCAATTATATAGACATACAATACACTTAATATATAAAGATATAAATTTAAGCATATGGATGAAATATGCCTGGATAATTGCCTCGGCTAACAAGTAAATCTTACTTTACAAGTCGTTTTTAGAATTTGTTGCTTTGTTAAAGCCAGAGAGCCAACCTTTCACATCTCATTACTATTTTTACAAGCTGCGAAGCACATTAACAATTGTGTAGAAGGAGCTATATAGCTATGCATGAGCTTATTATTATTATATACGCTCATCTCATCATCAGGATGATCATTATAACTTTTTTAAACTACTTGCATACCTAATGCCGCTGCTGCTGCTCTTCTGCTATTATCATTATTATTATTATTATTATTAGTTTTTTTTACTGAATACAAAAGTGGAGTAAAAACGAGCAGTTGACTCTGAATAAGGTAACGTATTAAACGGTATGTATTTTTTTCCTCGTCCATTTTGCCTTTCTTCTTCTCTGTATCATGTAAATTGAAAGCAAACTTGAAAAAAATATAGAACCAAGCCATTAGCCATGTGGCCTGGCTTGGCTTAGGTTGGCCATGGCCACTGTTAGAAAACCATCATCCTCCCATAACCTCAACAAAATACACAAAGATATCCCACAGGGTGTAACGACGATAATTCTCTGAAGAAAAAAAAACGATCATGACGAAGTCGATGATGAACCTTTTTTTTTCTACCTGCCTTTCTCACTACTACTACTTACTACTTACTACTTCTACAGACTTGTTTAAGTGAACAATGGGAAAACACCAGTTACGCCAGTCATTTGTTTGGGATGGTCTTTTTGTATTGTGTGATGATGATGTGATGGCGATGATGATAAAAAAGGTAACAGGTAGGTAATTCAAAGCTCCCTCGAGCCGGTTCATTCGGTCAATATTGAGTGGAAAAAAGGCCATGTTGTTGTGATGGTGGAGGAAGGAAACTATTTTTCTTACATACATACATACATAAAAGACGTACGATTATCTCTGATGATGAAACGTGTTGACTAAAAGGCATTTTATTTTTGTTGTTGCGTATACGTACGGCATGTCATGTGCAAGAAGAGGAATAAGGAGGAAGATTGACCACGTTTTTTTTCATTTTCCTTTCCACGATCGTGATTTTTTTCGAAACGTGTTGCTCGGTTGTTGGCAAAGAAAGAAAATTTGTTTCACTTGAGCTCACTTCTTTTCACAAGTGAGTTGTGTGGAGCGATCCATCCAGGTGGTTGTATAGTTGAGATGATGATTTTTGCTTTAAAAAAGTGAGCAATGTGCAAGATTTTTTTTTGCAAATAATAATGGCATATTATCTGCTGTTGTTAAGTAGTATAAAAATTTTCACACTTTAAATTGGCCCTACTTTATGGAGAAAATAGACGCTGCTGTTATAAAAGTAATAATAGTGTGTGCATGTGTGTCGATATAGTGGTGCGTGTCATAATATTTTTTTCCAGGGAAAGAGAGAGAGAGAGTGTGTATGTGTGTTGTGTCTGCTTGTTTATTTATTATTGTTGGGTCTGATAATAATAATACTTACTATACAAGTTTTACAATTTTCGCAGCAGCAGAATGAAGGGGAAAGATATATTAACTGTCATGATAATAAACAGAGTAATAGTGGTGGCGTTGCTCGTGTTCCTTTTGCTATTTTCCCTGTTCCGCACATCATCAGCGACTGATGAGCCAGCACAAGTTGAAGTGGTTGTTGGTAGTAGGAATCCCAACGGGAATTTTTCACACATGTCTCGCCATATGATCATGTTGAATTCTCTTGTTGGTGGAGAAGACAACAACAACAGCAGCAGTAGCAATAATAATAATAGCAGCTCTCCATCTTCATCATCATCATCCCGCTCCAAAAATAGCACTGCTAGTCCCTACAACTACCACCATATCTCTCCTGAATATCATCACAAAAGTTACACGTTATCCGGGAAAAAATCCAGAAAAAATAATCGTAACGTTCCATTCCATTCATTTTTATTCCCATCATCAACATCATCGCCGTCACCATCTTCACAGATTGTGTATGATTCTTTCCATTCCACCAGCACCACCACCACCACGACCGCGACGAGTTATTTAAAAAGTAGTAAAAATCTCATAAACTCCAAGCGGCACGGCACCACCACCAGCAATGCTAAAACACTTGTTAAACGATCCGCCTCCTCCTCTTACTTTCCTCCATCCTCCTCCTATGCCACTGCTCCTTGTTTTCTAAACTCGGCTACTTCGGCAGCATGGAGATATCTTGCTGCAAAAAAGCAAGACAACGCTCAAATGATACTTACTGGTCGAGTGGAGGATGTCATGCTTCTTCGTAGTAACAGATATAATAATGAACCTCGCCACATTGTTACGTCAAGTAGCAGTACAAGTAGCAGCAGCAGCATTATCGATGATGATGACAACGACAAGAAGAACAAAAGTAGCAACAGGAAAAGTGAAGGGGACCGTCATGCCAAAGTCAGCAGCAGCAGCACAAGTACTACTATCAGTAGTAGCAGCAGCAGTTCTACAACAAAAACAACATTACAACCAAGTAATCTCGACGACGACGATGATGATGATCGTGACGATGATGGTATCTTGAGTATGGCTGACAGTGACAATGACGAATATGAATTTGTCCATGGAGGATATACCTCCACCACCACCACCGCCGCAACAGTAACTTTAGATTCGGCTTTTGCAAGAGAGGAAGAAGAAGAGAAAAGTGGCAATACTGGTTTTTGGGTTGCGACTGCAGAAAAAAACGGGTTGACTGCCGCATCTTCCATCATTGCCTCTGCCAACGACATGAGCAATATTGCAGTTTTCTCCTCGACAAGTGGTGTAATGCCAGATACGAGTACCAGCAGCAGCAGCAGCACGGTCATCAGAAAAAGTTATATGGAGAAGGATGATGTAGATGATGATGGCGATTTTGATGGTAATAAAAATGAAGCGAGCAGCGGCGGCAGCAGCAGCGACATCAACTCTTCATTATTATTATTGCATCAACTTGAGCAAGAGTTGGGAAAGAAGGAAGAGGCTGCGGAGAAAAAAATTTCAAATAATGTGGCAAATGGAGAAAAAGAAGAATTTGATGATATGATGAAGGAAACCCACATTTTATCGGAAGAATGGGATGGTGATGATGATGCTTCAGCTGCTGATCATAACAGTAAAAATGGACGACGACAAAGAAGGATGGAGAAAATGAAAAGATGGAAAAGGGAAGAAAGTATGAAACAGCAGCAGCAGCTGGACAAAGATCAGTTGGATGCAGTTGCAGTTTTTGGGAAAAATATAAGTGAAAATGATGATGATGATAATGATGGCGATAATGGTCGCGATGAAATTGATGGGCGGCAACACTTAAAAAATAGTAATAATAACGGCAGTGGTGGTGCTGGTGGTAACATCCATCATAAAAGTATTGATAAGGACAGTGTTCGCGAACAGTCTAAAAAGACAAAGGACTCGGCAGTGAATTTTCAGCAAAAGTATTCTCGCTTCTCCCCAGAATATTGGAAGGAAATGGAGCAAAAGTTGAGGCGGAGAAAATTGGCAAGAAGTCCAAATAACTCGGTGGGAGTTCCTTATTATTATTCGCAGAAAAATGAAAATGGTGATAATAATAGTAATAATAATAATGTTGAACAGGGTGATGGTGGTGGTGGTGGTGGCGGCATAGACGAAGAAGGAACAGCACAAGAGTCAGGTCGATATGCGGTTCTTGTCCGAGTTAAACGTGTGATTAGAGGTGATCGTGCGCTTGAGAACACGGCAATTATAATTGATGGTTTTAGTTATCAAAAGGGACGACATGGAACCTTCTCTCATTCTACTACTAGCTTTTCTCCTCGTTACAGTTATATTTGCGGTGGTGGTGGTGGTAATGATGATGATGAGGATGCTGGTTCTTCTGCTTCAGTGAAAACTTCAAGACGTCGTTTTGTTGCTTCTGCTGCGGCTCCTACTACAAGTCAGCCTTCAGCTGTGCGAGGAGATACGAGAATTTTCATTTTGAATGTGGATAAAGAAAAAAGAATAACTTTAGCTGCAACGCCGCTACCTGTTACCCTAAAAAATTTGCGGAGGATTGATGAGTCTTCTGAGGAAATGGGAAAGCCAAAAGGTAAAAAAAGCTTTTATATAAATATGATGTTACACTGAGGAAAAGAAATAAAATGTGAAAGGATATTAAAAAAAAGGAAAAAAAAGAAATACAAAATAGATAACATGCTTCTCGAGGCATGTTTTGGATGCCGATGCGCTGTAGCCCTTGAACCACTCAAAAATACACAGATCAATTTTTACTTTAAGTTCTGTGATTCGTAAGAATTATGAAGATTATTATTATTAGATATTAGTAAAGAATGACATATCGACTGCATTTAGTTTTGGGAGGGGCGACGTTTGTCTCTCCAGCACAATTTTAATTGACGTGCGCTTTCTATTGATTAGGGTTTGAACAGAGCCGACTTTATAATCATCTCTTTTTAACCTGTCGTCACTGACAAAGTCACTCAGCTTTTATATGCATGATTTGGAAAAAATGTTCATAAAAAGTTTATTCTCTAAAAAGTACATATTAATTAGACCGTATCAGTCCTCTAGTATCAGACATGGTATCACCATTAGGAAAAAGATTGGCATCATTCTGTAAAAAAAGTGTTCAAACGATTTTAAAGCTATTTAAAGCAGTATAGTAGTCGAATGAATCCGTGTATTCTTTTCGTAGCTGTTGCGTCTCTCCTTGTAATTTTTTACAGTGACACGAAAAGATAATGACAGAATCTTTTATGCCTTTTCAGCAAATCCTGCATGCTTCAGCATTTTCAATATAAAATCATAATATGATATTCAATTTTTAGTCATTGGAAAGTTTTTCTTTACCAAACTTTACAATACGTTATTCGCTATAATATACCTAATTTACGCCTCGGTTCCGTTTCCTCTATATGTACTGTGATTCAAATCTGCATTTTGATATTGAACAAAACTAGAGACGTCGGCGATGACGATATTATTGATGAGGGAGGACCATAAAGTTAGTGGTTTCGTCTTGCTATCTACAATAACCCATGTGCATACATATTAAACCTCTCTTTCTTCTCCACTTTTCCTTCTGTAAAGTAAAACAAAAAGATTTTTTCCCGATATCAATTTCATTTATATCGTGTTCCTCAATGATATCATCTGATACGATAGAATCACCACCACATACCACATCAGTCGACTCCGACACCAAAAAGAAGAGAGAGAGAGAGAGAGAGAGCCCACTATAAAGTAAGCAATAAAGAGTCAAATGTCCCATTTATGAAAATCCAGAGAAAAAAAAGACGAGAAAGAAAGAAAGCGTATATATGCCGTACTTTATTAGGCTATCAGAGAGGATTACACAGAATCTTATTTGACTTGGGCTTTTTGACTCTGACCACAACATTTCTAGACAAAAGAGAGAGAGAGAGAGACTGCTGCTTGTCTTGGACAATAAGAAGTATTACAAAGCAATGTGCTTAGACATGTCTCGCTTACAAATGTCTTTTCTGCTTGCTACTTACTACTACACACACGCACACAACAACCAACTTTGCTGCTTTTTTTTCTTGGGATTTTTTTGCGGTTTATAGCAGTAGCCGTAGTAGTAGTAGTAGTAGTAGTGGTCAGCTTACACTTTCTTGACCAGAAAAAAAGTTGATGATGCGATTGACCAACAACAAGTTTTCATTCCACTTCAATTTTCAGTTTGCTCATGTCTTTTTTTTCTTCTTCTTTTTTTGATTCCACTGATTCCACTGATTCCACTTTTCTTTTCACTTGTCTCCTTTTTTGTTCAACTGCTGGATAATGAAATTCGATGGAGATGATGATGATGAGCAAGGCGAGGAGGATGATGATAATGTTTGATCTTTGTGTACATCGCGTAGAAAATAATAAAAATAATAGTAATGTCCTTTTAAGCGAAAAAGGCAGAGACACAAAGGAACATGATATCTTAATGATTTTGAAAAGTGGCAACAAGCTTGTGTTTCACAGGATTCAGAATATAATGTGCTGCTATCAAAATATTTTTGTGTAAAATTAGACTGATTAATAATGTTAAGTTTCTCTGCTGCTGCTGCTGCTGCTCAGGTCTGGTGACTCTCTTTGTATGGATATCATCAACTTTTTTAAATCCTATACTGCCTTGTTTGCTTCCCTTTCTCCCTCCTTCTCTTTTGAGTGAGATTGATACGCAGACGAAATTAGATACTTTGGCCTTGTCGGTTTATAATGAGCTAACATAATAATGTGTGAGTGGTCGTGTTAAATATAGGGAAAGCAGGATCAGTTTATATAAGCTCCAGTTTTAGACTCATTGACAACAACAGTGGCTAATTTGGATGGTCTAATAATGGCAATAAAAAATCAATTTCCTTTTTGGGGAGACATATGCGTGCGTAAAACATGCATAATATTATTATAACTCGGCGCTCTCGCAGTCTTCTATAAATTGCGTTTGAATTAACGAGTTTGAAAATCTTTTGGTTAATACGTGAAAATGTCGTAATTAGAGTGGGAAAACGTCCGCCGTGTTTGGGTGACAACGACCAACAACACCAAACATTTTATCGATATACATAAATGCACGCAGATGACCCTTTTCTTGCATCTGGTGCCAATTTGGTGTTCTCTCTGATAATAGCTCAGCTACTATGCATGCTGCTGCTGCTATATTTTAAACTTCAACCACTCCAGAAACGACAAAGTTTTTCCGAAAATGGAGTTTGAACATTGCCATAATAGTAAAATGTAATACTTTATATACCAGTTTTCTAGTCTACTTCTCTGGAAAAAAGGAAGAAAAAAATTGTGATGTAAATTCATTTGAAAACAAACACATTTTACGTGCATGTGTACACATACATATTTACGTCTCTAGGCATATAACGTGGCTACTGTTTGCTTCACATCTGGACTGGAATGTTGACAAGCTGATTTCATACAAAAAGTCAGTCAAGTTAACCAAGTAGTAGTAGTAGCGTGTGTGTGTGTAGCAATCCATTGTCGTCATACGACAACGACGACGAGTTTGAAGTGGCTCATATAACTGTTCTCTCTTTCTCAGTACACCATACCTTGTAATAATATCCGTGTTCAAAATATTCTCATATATGTTTTCCAAGGAAAACCCCAGCAATAAAAGCTTCTTATTCCAGCCTGCTGAATTTCCTCTTGTCTAAATTCAAATGAGCTTGAGCTGGAGAAAAAAATAAGAAAGAAAGAAAGAAAGACTTGCTTTCTGGTGGACTTGGGTTACGTACGTACGTACATACTTACGTATGTACGTCTCTCGTCACAGCTGCCGCATTTCCCCCAAGTGGAATTGTAACAAGAAGATGAAGAAGAAGTAGAAAAAATGTGCTTTTCTTGGTGATGCATGATGGTTGTGTGCCTATTATGCAATGACACTGCATGGATTTTGAGTGTGACTTGACTACTTTTTGAAAATGGAAATCATTGCAAAGTAGTAGTAGAAGAAGCAGTGGTAGTAGCAGTACACAGTCAAGTGAGTCAGCAAACCAGCAGAAATTTATAATGCACACAGAGCTAGTTTTCTTTTTGGAGAAAACTGTTTTTCCTTCCTTTTTTCTTACCAAGAAATTGGATACCTTACTTGCTCACTTACGTGAAAGCCAGGCAGAGTTCCTTCCCTTTTCATGTTACGTGGGTGCCGTATTTGCATGCTTTTTGAATGCTTTTTTCTACACTTTTCAAGGTGGTATAGTGTAGCTAGTGTGCCTCATGATGAACATGACGATCATGATGATGATGATGACAAAGATGGAAGTGAAAATTCGAAAGAAATGTGAAGAACGAGTAGAGAAATGGAGAGGATAAGAAGAAAAATTTTCATATTCCATTTTCACCATTTCTCTTTTTCAACAAGAAACATGTTTCAGTTGTTAACGTTTTTCTTCTGTGTATGTATATAGCAAACACCACCACCCCCCGTCTTTTTCTTACCTTCTGCTGTCATCCTTCTGGTATCGCGCGCGGATTCATGATAATATGTATGTATGTACGCATGCATTTATGTATGGAGGCATGTAATGTTATGCAACAACGAATGGAATTCCTAATTCATGAATAGAAGGAGAAAAAAAAGAAACGACACACAAGACAACGCGCAGCAAGTAGACGTGTGTGTTTCTCCACATAAAAGCTGGAAACATTCATTCTCAGGTTTTCTTTTTCATCCTCATCATCATCCCATCACCCTTCTTCTCCCTCTCATGGCAAGTTTCTTGTGGGGAAGTGCAAACTTTTTTGAGTAGTTTAGCCTGTTGTGTTGCTGCTGCTGCTGCATGCATGCATGCTGCTCTGCTGTCTGACCTGATGTGAGGAAAATGTATGACTGTGGAGAGATGTAATGTGATAAATGCTCACGATATACATTCTATTCTATTATTAGTAGACTTGTATATTACTGCCATCACTTTTCGTTTTTGTCTGTTGTGTTATTATTATTATTATTATTATAACAAATAGAGTGAAAGTGAGAAAGAGAAAGCGGGAGTGAGAGTGAGAAGAAGAATAACTTTCGACTTGATAATGAAGTTTTATTGAATTTCTTGTATTTCGCTAATTCACCTTAACTTCATCTTCACTAGTGGTGGTGGTGAAGATGGTGGGAAAAGTTGCATGATATGTTATACTACTGGGGAGAATGAGAAATGAAAAAAAAAATAAGAGAGGTGAACGCAGAAAATGTAATAAGGATTTTTTTGAGGGACGTTACATGAAAGAGTTAAGAAACAAGAAAAAAAAAACTTTTACTCTTCCAATATCAATGAAATGCTTAGAAGCTTGTCTGTCAGCAGGAAAAAAGAGAGAAATGGAGAGGTAAAAAAGACACTTAATGTTCTAAATGAAAGTGCATGCATTTTACTCTATTCGTTTAACCGATTTCAATTGTCTTACAAGCAATCTATCTTCTTTTAAAAAAAAAGACTACCGATAAACTTGAAAGAAATGTTGGTATTTAGCAAAATTTAATACCACTCTTTACAATTCTATTATTATTTTGTTGAGAGCAGCACAAGGTTATTTGTTGGTCATTTACAGCGACTGCTCATTGCTGAAACGGGCAGTCACATGGTTAATTTCTAAACCAGCAGCAGATGGATTAATGCATGGGTATACATTGTAGCATTTATGTAAGTGTGGAACAAAATGAGAACATGAAAAACCACTTGAATGTCAATAAGAAAAGAATAACTTTACATAATAAAAAGGAACAGGTATATAGTTTAGTTTAGTGTGTGGTTAGTTATGAATTGAGCGTTTCGTGAAAAGTAACACCTTTTTTGATAAAGTTGATGATTTTCTTCTGGTCTTGGACCCTCCTCCTCCTCCTGTCGACTTTCTTTTGGTTTACCTTTACTGCTGCTAAAATGTTTTCATTTTTTTATAGCCAAATATGCAGAAAAATATATGCGCCATAAATGCATGGTGTTTTTGGTCAAAAGTTTTATGATTCTATTTATATGCCACTTCATTTCATTCATTCATTCATTATTACTATTACCACTCCAAGATTTTTCTAAATGTGTGTCAGCCTGAAAAAAATTATGACACACGAAACAAGTCCATATTATGCTTTGGCTTTTTGGTAGGAGATTTATTTCTTATAATAACCCAGCAATTTATACATATTTTTTTTCTTTCTCTGTCTGAAATTCAGTTTCTTTTCTCTTTTGTTTCGCATTATTTATTCACAGGTTTTTATATATTTTTTTTACCCAATTTATGGCCAGCATGCAATGCGTAAAATATATAGGTAGCTAGGCAGTTTTGTGTGCCGTCGTAATATGAATACTTTTAATACCTAACACAAATGGCAAAAGTTGCACCCACCCACTTCCGTTTTCTGATGATAAATGTATTCATCCCTTCTTAAATGAAATGCATTTCCGACGGCGACAAAAAAAAGTGTTTGATCAGAAAGTTCAAAGTGCGCTAGCTACTCCTCCTGTACATATGTTCCACTTCCTATAATAACCTTTCTAAATAGTGTGGTGTGTATACTATACCTATACATATTATTATGCTGTTGCTGCTTTTTATTATTAATTTTTGTATTGACTCGTTACTGTGCTGGCTGCTGTTGCTACTTCATATTTTGGCATTTTTGAAAGAAAGCCATAAAGAGAGAGAGAGAAACACAAGAGCTTTTACTTTTTTCACCCATTTTCGAACATTGCACTACATTCACCACCATACACCAGCGAATACACATCTTTTGTGTCATTTACCCACAAGTACTTTATTTCTATTAAGTACACGTGATATGCTCTGTATTTTTTTTGCAACACACTTCACTTTCCTGCGCAACGATCGAGCCACTCAATAACTACCTATATAATATTGTACAGTTTCCAGAAAAAAAAACATTCCAGCATACTAAAAAAACACTTGTATTACCAAAACACGGTGTAGAAAGTGAAAGATGAAGCAGGAGAGAGAAGGAGAAGGAGGAGAAGGCAAGAATAAAAAAGGAGGACAATGGAGTATAAGCTGTTGTGAATAGGAAACTACACAAGCAGTAGTGGTGGTGATGCGGCGTGCTCTCTCTTTTTTTTATATTACCACGTCGTTATATAGAATAAAGAGCAAGCCTCACATCACACATGATCATCACAGAGAGAAAATGGTGAAATATCCAAGTCATATTATTGATGGGTGCATAAATACATATATGGGATATCGTCTTGACATGTCATTGTGAAGCATTACTATTATTATGATTCTGATAGAGGAAAAATGCAAGCAACAGCACAGCAGCAGCAAGTAAAATTCATCATCATCATAATACCCGTGTGCAGTGTTGTGATGATAGAAAAGCTTGTTTATTAAAGCAGCTAGCTACTATATGCACCTTTTATATTTTTCCTCAATAATTTTTTATTGTTGTTTGGGTACACACTATAGACACAGCCAAAAAAATATGTTGTTGCACAATAACAAAAGACACGTTTCTCGTTGAGCTGCTGCTGCTTGCCTACTTTTTTTTTCTCGCTTTCTGAGGTAAAGACGCTTCTAGTGCAGTGGCATTAGTGAGTGAGCAAGCTTCAAGAATCAGAGCAAGAACGTCAGGCTGTATAGAAGAGTATTATAAAAAGTGAGTGTTGTTGTTGTTGTACACTCTGTTGGCTCTTTGGTTTGGCAACACAACAGCAACCATAATAATAATAATAATAATAATAACAGCAAAACAGGAGGAAAGAATAAAGAAAAATCCCAATTTTTTTAGCACACCGCACAGCATAAACCACCATCGTCGTCATCTTCTTGTTGTTCTTGGTGTTCAGTCAACGAACCAGTGAAACACAATAACATCATCTAATATACCTGGTAAGCATGTTAGACGCAAGTACCCGTACAAAAAGCATAACGAAAGAGAGAAGAAGAGAGAGAGAGAGAGGCTCTAGCAGCTTAAAGAATGAAAGAAATGGAAAAAGTGAAAAGACAATTTTTGCCGTGTGAAGAAAAGAAGAAGGAGGAGGAGAAAAATGCAATGTGATGCTATCTCACATGATGATCCGCAAGCCTAAAAGAAAAGAAGAATGTTCTCTTTCCTCAAAAAAAAAAATATATTTCGCTGTTTTTTCATGCTTCTCTCTTTCTGTTAAGCTTAAAGCATTTTGGCGTGCGGGATGTTGGATCTTAGATAGATAGGTGGAATAAAAAAAACGCAAAAACACAAATATGTGTTTACTTGCTTATTAAGCTGGCTATGGTTTTCTGGGTCTCTTTCGGAAAAACCCTTTTATTCCAAGAAAGAGAGAAATAAAGAAAAGCAATGACGAGAGAAAGTTGCATAAGCCAAGTATGTTTTCACTCATTTCTTGAGAGAAAACTCGTCTTCTTCCCTTCTTCTTCTTCTTCATTTTTCTCATCTTGTCTCTCTTTATCCATCCAACCAAAAGTGGAATCAGCAGAGGAATGACTGCTTGATGCATGCTGGTGGATATGGGGTAAATGTTCAAGAAATAAAAAAAACCTGCTCGAGTTTTTCTTTGGTAGCATCGAGTGAGCTGTGATGATGATGTCGCTGAAGAGCTGGGGCTAAACTGAAAGCTACGTGCATATATGTTCTTTGCTTTTACTAGTCAACTCAACTC
>JAHZMT010000002.1:0-12402 GCA_027743785.1 Sinhomidia bicolor
AATTCAATAAAAACCAGTTATCCTCCGTTACTGGATGGCGGTGATCTGAATATTGTACAAATTTAGCAAAAAATAATTTAGGAAATAGTAATTTAGGAAAAAGTTTTTCTAATCTCTATGGTAAAGATTGGCAAAATGTGCTTAAGTACTTTTACTTTTTAAGGCATATCGTAAATGCATAGGAAATTCTCAGTGAATAATCATGTAAATATTATTTGAAAATTCAAACTTACTCCAGATATTGCGGATCAAACTTTTTGGTACTTCTAACTTTGTGTTTTTTCCCTTTCTTTACTGTGAGAGCCTTCTTGCCTCTTTTTGAAGGAGATCGTGGCCGTTTTGGGGAGGGTGCTTCTACTCTCGGTGAGGTATTTTCTTCGTCTTGCGGAATTTCCTCAAATAAAGTTACAGGAGGACTGTCTCTACTGCTGAAAATTTTAATAAAGCAACATTTTAATAATTGAATGGTTGGTTTACCTCCAATCCTCATATTATAAACAAGTTTCAGTTTGGATTTAATACATGGGTTTGCTCAAATGACGCCTAAATTTGTAAAAACTTTAGGCGCAATTCATTATTCCACTTGTCGAAGTACGGACCAAGTTACTAACAGTATTAACATCGTGGGCAATTATGTACCTTTACCCTAATCCTAGTTTATGGACATCATTATTTTTTTAACCCATATTAAATATTTTCACCTTTTCTGTTTAAGTCGACGATGTTGTAGTCTGTGAGTATCACGTTCCGCTGCAGTGAACTCCTGCCCTGGACAGTGTTTACATCGGTACATGTATATGACCTCCTCAGAAGCATGGGAGCTCGTCCCCTCATCGTCTGAGGTCACCATTTTTCAAACTCAAGTCAGATCTGTATTTCTATTCGCAATGAAAATGATAATAAAACAGTGATAGAGTACAATACACCAAAGATGCAAATGAATACGTTGTAAAATTATATTATATTTTTCTTTTCTAAATTATAAAAATAATAATTACCAGTCAAAATCAACGGCCACTAGCAAGTAAGTACAGTGAACATCCAAGATTGATGAAAGAAGATTACCATTTAATTACTAATTGACTGATTTTATATAAAACTACTAAAGTAATTTTCAGCCCATTCTGAACCTTAAAAACCTTGAGAAGTGAATACAAGAGTAAACATTGTAAATAAATTTTCTTCAGTACAGGGCTGGATTGCTGAAATTCGTGTAGCTTCATGAACAATAGCAATAATAAAAACAATGTAGTCCTTTTATGAATGTTTATTTACATGACTTGCTGTAGCGAACCTGCTATGCTCTAGTTTTTTTATACCAAAGTATGATAGAGATTTTTTTCTCAGATTACCGATATCCACACCAATCCACCTGCAATGTTTTATGCTACTGTTGAACAACATGCTGTAATACAGCAACCTTGTACATACAACTACTTGTTGAGTTGATTAACACAACGTTCATACATCACGGCATTGCAGTCAGCAACATTTATTAAAGATAATATCATGGTGCTGTGATATATGAACTTCAGAATATTATAAATGCTTAGGTATCTTAATTTATGAATCTATTTTAGAAGAAGAAGCAAGCAGACGAACTGCACAATAAGTGCAAAAGTTCTTCATTATCATCATCAGTACAAATTTTGTAGTGCGGAATGCTGCATTCAAATCAAACGAAAAAAAGTAATCAATGGATATCCATTAAGACATAAGGCGTACTCATGCAAACTTACTAGTATTCCGTCCCATTTTTACATACTTAGTGATCCAAAAACTTATGCATGCGCAGCTACATGATTGATTCTACAAAAATTCTAATGATCAATTATGAAATGAGCTGAGCATGCTTCAACGTTAATTACAACAACTGCCATGATTTTTATATGTATCTGGATATATTTATTCTCACGAAATATTTTGTCAATCTTGACAAAAATTTTACACGTTTGGAAAAGTTTTTTTAAATTAAGAAAGCAACTTGCAGTACAAAATAAAATAATATACAGAGCTAGATAGAAATATTGAATAGTTATAAAACTTGTTGCTAAACAACTAGCATTGAACTAAAAAGTAAAAAAACACATAAACAACGATTAATACGCTATGTATAATGGAAAAGTAGTAATGTGAACATGGTAAAAATTGTAACAGCAAAAATTAGCAGATGGTCATTACGATTTTTAAAAAGGATTTTAACTATTGAACTGAATACTTGCTTAAACATAAAAAATATTACAAATTTTAGAAAAACTTCCACTAAATAAACTGTTAACTAAATTTGAAGCAGCGTTTCTTTTTATGTAGTTAGCACACAAAAAATTTTGCTGAATGGGATAAGGTTGCCGAAAAATTACGCGCCCGGAAGCTTCTTCTTCCTAGACAAAAATTAAAACAGATATACATAAACACAACTGAAATCTTCCGAAAAAGTTCTAAAGAAATTTTTGTCAAACCTATTTTTAGGAGGATTGTAATGTTTTTCCGGGGTAATTTTTTGGTTTGGGCGCTGCTTTATTGGTTTTTTTGAGCTTGCCGTTGATTTCTTTCGTGTTGGAGAGGACGCCTCCTCCTGTTGACCAACGTCTTCGGCTCGAGTGAACATGGTGGTTGCCTCGGAGGGTGTAGATACGGGAATGCTAATTAGAATTTTTTAATTAAGAAAAGAAAGCTAAATTGCCTGCCTATCAAGTAAAGAGTTTAAAAGTTTGCAGCAAAAAGTGTTACCGGGATCCTCTGCGACTTGCTCGCGCTTTCTTCATTTTATCAAGATGCCATTGTCGATGTACATCTCGTTCCGCAGCAGTAAACCTTGACCCTGGGCAACGCTTGCACTGAAACATAATTTCAGTGTCACTCCCACCTGCGGTACTACTTCCCCCACTACTTCCTTCTGTTTCAGACATTTTAGTTATTTAAAAAAATATTCTTTGTGAGTTTGACTCTTGACACCACTCTTGACGTTTTAGTTAAAATTGGTTTGATTTTACATTAGACCGGCTGCAAGAAAGCTTTATCTTATTACATGAGCTACAGGTAACGTGGAAAAATTTAGTCGTTTTTATACGCGCGGTAATACATTGAATATTAATTTGCAGTAAAGTACAATAAAAAAAACTTGTTGTTACTGGAAATGTTATATGATATGACTAATATGGCTATGACCAACGAAGGATCTTCTATCAACTAACTATACCAACCTATTTATATAGGACACGCATGCATTTTATATTATGTGACTGTGTAGAAATTGAAAATATCGAGTTCGTTGTTCGTTCAACACTGATTGGACTGGATAGCTATTTTTGTAAAAAAAAAATACAAGACAACTTTGCATTCACTTTATTGTTAGCCTATTGATTCCTACGAATGTAGTGAAATAAATATATAGCATGTGCAGATTAAATCACGGAATTCATATAAGGATCGTACTAACCAAGGAAGGAAGTACATGTTGTGGTATACGGAAAGTTTTCTGAGCATATATTTTAATGTGGATATGACCATGTGCTGCTAGGGCTATTACTTGTAAGATGCATAATGTAGTTAAGCCATGCAGATACATTTCCCTCCAACTGAAATATCTTCAGGTCGGTTTTCCAACTCACGAAAACAAACAAAACTTTTGTTCTGCTATGTTGAAGTATGACTGACTGAACATAGTAGTCACTTGTCAGAATAATATTCCCTTGCAGCCTTATTGAATGCAAATGTATGCATACTAATAATAATGACATATAGGTATTTACTTTTGAAGAACGAACTACTCTCCTCATATGATGTCATTTTGCAAAATTTAAAAAGCTCTTTAAAAAGACAAAAGTTAACGCTGTTACATGAAATTTAAATTTAAAAAGAACTCCAGTTGATTTTGTTGTTAAAAAACAGTAATTAAATTTTTACCAAAAATATTTTTAGTTTTGTAAACAAACACAAACCAAAATCGGGGCGACAATACATACAGAATAAGCACCAACACAGGAGAGGATGTTTTACTGGTAAAAGTAACATGATAAGGTATGGATCTAGTTTCGCTCAATTTTTTCCTGCAATTCTCAATCCTCTTCCGTGTATCAAAATTGAGAAAAAGGCTAGTTTGTTTGTTTGAGTACCTAAATATATATATATATCTGCTGGAATGCATTATTTCTGAGCGACTTGCTCAAAGATGACAATGACGATGGGTTGACAAAGTGGATGTCTACAAAAAACTTGAATAAAAATTGTTAAAGTAACAAGTTTCTTCTTATGTGGCGATGGGATATGCATACTATGCATGCTAAAAACGCTTCTTGTTTTTCAAAAATGACATGCAAGCAAGCAACATTAACATATCTTCTTAATTGCAGTGTGCTATCATCCCAATTTGTGTGATAGATAAAAACCAAAATATAGCAGAAATTGAAATTGGAAGCACTACTGAATCTACAATGTCCCTAGTTGGATGCTATTTGAGCAGCAAACGATATTTTTAAATATTTCTTGATTGACTATTATTTCTGTTTACGAATGGAGATAGTTTCAAAAAATAATGAGCTATACGTGTTTTGATGGATCATTTTTAACGTGAACGATTATTATTGCTTTAAACCGAATTTTTAATAGGTTAATTGACTGCTAATAATATAACAACATTTGTGATTTTATATATAATAACGATATTTAGAATTGAGAACTCATATCACTTTTGATCAATTTTCCGTACCCAAAATGCATGCATAAATTGAAGCGAGCTTCTTGAATTGTGATAAAAAATACATCCGTACAACTACTGACTGTAATATAGGCAATTCTACTTTCTCTTGAAGTAAATATACCTCAGTACTTGCTTTGGAATATAATAATAAATATACAATATAACTTACTACAAACTATGAACACAATTTAAAATTGAAAACATTTTGCTATTTTTACTATTTAAAAACAAAGTTAACATTATCAACTAAACTGTTATTTGTTAGTCTCTTTATTGGAAAATACAACATTTCCTGTGCTCTTAATTAATTTATGGTTATTAATTATGATTTTATAACAGCAGGGTAAAACATAAGAAGACTGGTACAAAAACTAAACATGTAAATTAAATTGAAAAAATATGAACGAGAAAAATAATATAATATAATGATTGTATTAACTTAAATGCTGTTGTGCTGAGCAATGATTTAATGTCCTTCTTGATGGACGGGACAGTCTACATTTTTAAATATGAGTATATTATTTTGTACAAATAGTGTCGGTTTTGATTGTCCATAGGTCCTTCATACCACTAGTTTTCATGAAACTCATCCAGATGAAAATCGTTCTTTGCTAAACACAAAAAAGTAAAATAATTACTAATTATTTTACATTAAATACTTTAAGCACTTTCAAGCAAAACCAAGTTTTTAATCAGTGAGGAATAAGCAAAACTACAAAACCCAGTATTTTTACTCCTTTGAACTAGTAATTACTTACGTTTTAACATTTTTGTTGTATTTTTTCCTGGATACTCTTCGGCGTTTTTTTGCTGCGGGTGCTGCTGCTTTCTTCCCCACAGCCTTGACTGGAACCACATCAAAAAGTGTCACTTCCGAACCAGGGACAGAGCGAGGGACAGGGGGAAGTCTGTTTAACAAAAAAAAATAATAATATTTTCATTCAAAATATAATGATCTGCACTTGTAACAACAGTAGCTTCATTACAAGTTTTTCAGCAAGACAATAAAATTCGAACGCACTTTTTTCCACGGCTTTCTCTCTGCTTCTGTCGGTCCTCTTGTTTGTGCACGGCCCGATGCGCTTCCTTCTGGTCTTCAGTAAATATCTGGTTGCATGTCTTGCATTGATATTCAATCGCAGATTCCCCGCTTCCCGAGCTGCTGCTCGCGTTGCTCTCTGTGTCTGCCATAGTTGTTTACTGCAGGTTAAAGGTCAACTTGTAAAGAAGCAATTATATTGTTCTAGCAATGCACAGTATAAATGAATTACTACCAATTATTACAAAAATCAACTAATAACAAACACTTGTAAAGCACTTTGATTAGTTATACTATTAGAGGAAACAACATAACTAGTAAAACTCTTACCTTGTTCAGTAGTTAAACACGGTCAGTTTAATGAAAAGAATTAAATTCTTGACTGCAAGATTCAACGCGTGTTTGTTGGTGAAAAAGCCGGAAAGCAATGAAAGAAAGCTTATCAGTCCGTTCAATTCGAGTTGTTGATGCTCTAAACTTTTTAAAATTGCAATGCATCCTACTCCAGTAAAAGTTCATAATGATATACATATTTACTTGGTATACACACATTGCAGCACGTGCTACACAAGTTGAGTTTATACATTTTACTACGTGAGGAAAAAGATATCATCATCATCGCAATTATATGTAGAAGTAGCAAGGACGTACATACTTGGTCAACAACGTGATCATAATCAGTATTCGGCAAAAGGCATTTCCATGCTCAGTCAAGCAAGACGTCAACAATGCATATTTACAGTATCATTACCTACCAAATGTAACTCCACCATGAAAAGTAAGCGATTGTTGTGGTTGGATGTGTACTTGATACATTTTCAGCTATCTGTTTAGTGTATGGACCTACAACTGACAATTCCTTGTGGCCACAGACTACGCCGAGCACGGAACAAGAAATACATTTTACAGGATTGTCAACGTGACATCTTATTGTTGGTGGGATATATTACGTCTATGCAATGCAAGGATTTGTTCGAATATTTTTTGTATGACTATAAATATTTATGAAACAAACGGAACAGCAAAGGTAAACAGAAACCAGCTTTTGTAGTTCAGTTTTCTACAAGATGAGTGTTTACGATACTAAAACAGAAAAACAAAAACTCTTATTCTTGTCAGTAAAAGTACTGACATCCCTGCTTAAGTGTATGACTCAGACAATATAGTGCTCGGCACAACAATAAAGTAACCAATACACAAAAATGGTATACGCATAATATGTAATAAACTACAAAAAAGGCGGCATCTGTTCACAGACACAATGTACGTACATTGCATCGACATGTATAAAAATAAGTTTACACAATGTATGTAGACCTATACAATAATAATAATAAGAAGAAGAAAATGGGTTATTACCTTTTGTTAGTACAACGGAGTTCTTAAAAGTTGAAAATGAAACAAAAAAATATTGAAATATGAGTAGAATCAATGGCATTGGAATTTGGGACATTTTATGCGGCACCACTTTTGTGTCTATTCCTACATTTTACAATTTGTGTTCCTATTGATTAAAAATCGGATGGCTTTTAAGGGTTTGAAAACAAAGAATTCATTGTCTTGTGGGACATTGTCTAATATGAACAACCCAAAAGTCAACGGTACAGTAGAAACAAATGCTTGCTTATTGCTTGTATGTAATTATCTGACTTTTATTTTAAAGTCAAGTCAAAGTTGACTTCGTTAGTTCAATTCTATTCAATTCAATTCCAAATACGCCCCTCCCTATTTTTTTCTTCAAACTAAAGTAACTGGTATTCATTTAAACTTATTTGTTTTTCCAGGTAACCATAAAACTAATAATAACTAATTGATTAAAATTTTGCAGTTAGTACTCAGTATCTAAATCAAACTTTTTTGGAGATATTGAAAATTCCAAGTAATAACATTAAACACAGAGACTGTGTAAAATGAGATTTGAAAATAATAGTGATAATTATGGCATGAACAGAAAACAGATAACATATGTATTATCAAACAGTATTGAAACATGATTAATTAATTAACTTACAATTTCCTCTAATACGTTATACAGCATCAAAATAAATATACTTATGCATAAATAAATGTACCAAAAGGATTGTGAAACTTTTCACTCAAGAATAAAAAATCTTTTATTGCTACCTTTCTTGCAGCAAATTGACAGTGTCAAATTTAACTAGCAGTAGTTGAGAAATGCATTGTATACCAACTTACAAGCTATAAAGTTATCAAAAGCTAATTTAATAAATAACACTGAAACAAATGAAACGCTAGCATTTTGAAAAATTGTTTGAGTTGCGATTATAGGCAGCACTGTAAAAGTTTGTACATTGGTTTTTAATCTGACACGTATACTGACCTCGGTGACAGCAGGTTGAACTGATTGCGTGAGTACTTAGAAATAACAAAAGTCTATATACCTATAACTTATATAATCACCAGCCGTCAAAATTTCAAACATTTCAAGTTTAAATTCACAGAATTGTTGAAACGTTCAGCACCTTACAAACTATTCTTAATTCTAGATAAAATGACAAAAATATTTATTTATAAACACCTCACATATCGATAAACTATATAATAATCTCTTTCGTTTGGAAATGGGAATAAACGTCAATTTCCCAACTTATTATGTTTTTTTTGGAATGAGTTTGTTTGCAAAATCTAAATATCATTTAAAAACTTAGTTTGTTCGTTAGCAATACTGTTATCAGACGGTGAGAAAATTGATGTTTCCTTTGGCGTTTCTAATACTACGTAGATTTGGTCTTCTTTCTTTTTTTCGTCAACTTTTTTCGAGATTGTGGATAAAAGTCAGCAGATGTACCTGGCAAGTCTTCCAAATTCGGTAGCATCCTTACAATTGAACTGGATATCATGCAACTACAAACACAAAAACAATTATTATAATTTATTATTAACAAACAGACAAGCCCTCGGAAAAAATTCTCCCAATAAAATGCTTTTGGTACTTAAAATATTTTTTAAAAGAAAATACACATATAAATAATAGTTCAAAAGCTTTCCCGGCAGTAATAATTATGTACAAAAACTTCACGCCCATTTTTTACTTACCTATCTCCTATCGGCATTCCCCAGCATTTAATGTCCTTAATTTTCCCCACCTGTTGACGCACTAGAGTCTGCTTCAGTTTTAAAAGTCTCATTTCTACATGGGCCTGTCTGTGCCCATCCCTTTCATCAGCAGTAAACTCTTGTCCTGGACAATGTCGACATCTGTACATAACTACTTCCTCCTCGCTATCACTGCCACTTTCCTCCATCGCTGTTACCTTCAGCAGCAAACTCTCAAAGGCTAAACATAAAATATACAAAAAACACAACTTTTACAAAATTGACAGGTCTCTCCCCTTAAACATTTAAAAGGATAAATTTACAATTAAATTTATTCAAACCTTTGTTGCAGTTTATCTATTACCAGGATTACGTAATGGTACCTATCAAACTCATTAATATAACCACCGCAAAGTCAAATTACTAATTAAGTTTTGTTTGTTTACACTCTACACCTATTGTGAAAATATTATGTTGCTTGCTACTCCGCTGCAAAATGCATTTACATACGATGAAATGAGTAGAGTTGGAGTTGAGTTGAGTAAAATCAATTTTTCTCAAACAGAATGACTAAATCCAGCGTCTTTTGCCGCTGTAACAACAAGCCAATCCACAAGTTTTTCAAGGTGAATGCCTATGCTTTGTTCTTTTGTCAAAGGAAATATTTTTTTTCCATTTTCTTTGAATGAGATTGAGTGACAGTCACAACAGCTATCGCCTATAACGGTTCTGTACTGTATTGAGAATTGAGATGTCTATTAATGTTTAGACTGACACGATTAAATACATCATCTAATTTTCAACTATTCAAAAAAAAAACGTTTTTCAAAACAATTTACGCAATCAACCAAACTGAAAAGTGTATATTTTTCATGGGAACTTAATTCAATTCTGACTCTTTCTATGTCGTTTAAATATGAACTTGAATAAATTGTGGAAAACTTTCGAAATAACGCAGTTTTCTAATTTTGACAACGAATTATACTACATGGAGATAATGACAATTATTCTTACCGGAATATTGAATACACCGTATTATTGTCGCTTCGCAAACATACTTGCAAGCATTTTTATTCAAAAGAAAAGATAGTTTTGAATATTTTTATTATAGTTAAATATTTTTACAAAAAAATCTTGTACAAAAGTCAAATTAGAAACATTACGACACATTCAACAAACTTATAATAAAAGGAATTGCAGTCATATAATATACATATTTAGGTATGCAAATACTTAATTGACTTGGTACATAAAAAAGACTTAAATGAGTAGTTAAGTAGTTATAAAACAGATATATGTAAGCTATACTTACTAACACTTGCAAATCATGCTGCTCGACTATTAAACCTATTTACTAACCGTTGAGAACAAATTGGTTAGTAAATGTATCAGCCCATATAGTTAATAAAAGTACAGGTACACTTTTTTTGGATAAAAATGTTATTAACGTGTATAAAATACGGGAGCGAGATGATAACCAGCAATGATTAGTCATTTGTCCGCTGAAAAAAATAATTACAAAAAAAAATGTTATTAGTACTTCAATAGATTTGTAACCTTAAGTATAATTTACAGCGGCGCGAACAAATTTTTACTTACATTTAGAATCTTGAGGTGAAATATTTGACGATTTTGCTGACGCCGATTTCATGGCTCTTCCCCGGGTGGCTGTTGGTTGTCCTGAAAAGGGTCGCCCGTTTTTCGTTTGACTATTACTTGATTCCACTACTGAAGGAGTGGGAAATTGCGGTCCTGCTGGTGTTCCAGTACGCTTTGCCATCGGTCTCTCGTACGGTGCCTTTCTCGCGACTCCTCCTCTTCTTGCCATTGGTACGGCGGTTTTTCTAGCAGGAATTTCACTGTCTAGATGACGATCCTCTTCAATATGTCTATCCTTTTCTTCAACACTGGCAAAGACTTGACCTGGGCAACGCTGACATATGAACACCGAAGCTTGTTGTTCTTCTTCCTCGCTGGAAGTAATAACATCAGAATCACTGTTGTCACTATTGTCGGACATTATCGGTGAATTATCTACAATGATAAAATAAGTTTTTATAAAATAAATATTAGAACAATTCTTCAGATTTGTAAGATTGCATATTATAACTGAAAATTCAATTGTGAGCACCTACCAAAGAACTAATAATAATAAGGTTCTTTGTTGATAACAATGGAACACAACACACAGTAGAAAAGAGTTTTTTCTGCATATTAGAATGCCTTGAAAATTTACACTTAACAAATTTTTAAAAAGAAAAATAGCATAACAGGGCTACAAAATTTTGGTTGCTTGAATATCATGGAAAAAATATTATTTCCTAGTGCATAAGAAGGAACGTAAGCGTCAGCAGGCTTGCAGCAGCCAAGTTACATAACACTTGGATAGACTAGACGTGTGTAGAGCAAAGCAAACCCAGTTTTACGGCAAGCGAGCTTGTTTGGTTGGGAAATCAAGCTGGAAAAGAGTGAAGCTAAATTGCGTGCTTGTATTTTACTGTGGAAAAATATAACGGTTCTTGTTGAGCGCATTGGAAAAACTTGTAATCCTCACAGCAAGGCAGCATTTTTTGCATGGAAAATATCTAGTGTAGTGTACATTTAGGATGGAAATTACCTCTAATATGGATTTTCAGACATTTCAGTGCGCAATCATTCCAAATTACATTTGTACAGTACACGTGTTCATTTGTGCTTTAAATTGTGGATGCACGTTAATCTTGCAAATTTAGGAATTAAATTTTATATTTAAGGTCATCATTTATTAGGAGAAAAAAATGAACTTCACTTCATAATTAGCCATTCAGGTTTATCTTAATCCTGTAAATAATTGCAAGAATAGAATAGAAAGCTAAGCGAACAATTTTGATTCTTTAAACGGATGATTTTTAAATATTAAATGAGCGTTAAAATTGCACTGTACTCTACATATAGGTACTTATTTTCTACTTGACTATTTCAGAAAACCAGTGATGGTTACACTGTGGTTATTATTCTTGGAGTTATTTTTAATTGAAAATTACATATGATCATAAGTATAGCACATGTTACAAAAGCAGTAAACAGAATCCTTTTTGTGAAACGTTTCAGTTCAGCTTTTTTTACTACCAGTCTATTAACCTCCGTTAACGTTGGGTGCTACAGGTCACACGAACTAAATGGCTAATTAGAGCTAACATTGTCTATATATTTTTCATATTTTTTCAAGTCAATTTTGTTTTATTAAAAGTACAAACAAGCTACACATAAAGCAGAACTGTTACAGCTGGAGCAGTCACAGAGCTGACGTTGTAATTAGCCATTTGATGTAAATTACGCGAATCATTATGACCATTTTTTATACTTCATTTGAAACAGGCTAGTTCATTACCTATTAGAAACTTCTCACATATAACAACAATGGATAATTATAAAATAAAATGAGACTCGAATTGACAACAAATGATTAGCTTTAAGAAGAGAGCATGCTTTTTTTGTGAAAATAAAAATATATCAATATTGGAATGATTGTACATAATTGAAACATATTTTAAAAAATATAAGCTGTTTGGTTGTTAGCATGTTTCGTTTTATAAAAACGTATTGTATTAAAAATACATATTTTTTG
>JAHZMT010000003.1:0-11225 GCA_027743785.1 Sinhomidia bicolor
AGCTATATAATGACAGAGAAGAATTCAAGTTGTGTATTCAAGTTAGTCTTTCCAAACCACAGTTCAGCATTCTTTCGTCTCACTCAATGTTGAGCTTTTTTTTCTCAAAATGAATGTCTACGCTTTATACATAGTACGGTTTACGAAGGCTAATAAAGTATACGTAGTTTGTACGAAATTGAAACGAAACTTGGGTAATTGCAAAATAATTGAGAACCCATGCCCAAATTATTTAACATTGATTTTCGCCAAACAATAATAACACAACTAGATAATTTGTTGCCAAATTACTCAGCTTATATGTAGATATATATATATGTTCAAGACTGAACAATGTGTATCGTCTATTTTATTTTGGCAATTTTTGATTAGTGACTAGCCTAAAGAAGAAAGAAATGAAAGTCTTTTTCTTCCTTTTTTCATCCTAAAACTGATTCTTGAAAATACATACGTGTATATTTATCTGGTGCCATAAAGAACTCTACCTAGAATGAGATACAATTTTACTACCCAATTTCAAAGATTGTTCATTTGCCCAGTACGATATATTTGTTGGCTGCTGTGTAGAAGAAAAATACTATCAATTTACTTAAAAAGTTGTCGAGGAGTTTTGCTTGCTCTGTTCGTTTTTCTACGCTAGACTAACGGCAAGCATTTATGTGTAGTACTCATTGAAGCAGCATGATAATTTGTGAGCTTCTTCAAAAAAGAAACTAGCATCGTTGTTGGTGAAAATGGCTAGTGAAGTGAATAGCTTTTTCCTTCTTCATGAGTGTCTATACAAAAAACTTTTAACAAGTTCCAAATTATCTATCTATAATGAATAGCATCTCCACTGAACCGGCATGCTTGCCAAACAAACTCATGCATACACTCACTCACACAGCTGTGCACGGGCTGTATATTAGAAATTGAGGAAAAACCCTTTTGTAGAACAATAGACCTATTGGAGAAACCCTAAAAAGGTAGCACGATAGATAGGTAAAAACTTTTCAAAAACAGGATATATGCATTATTATCACCGAAATATGTGGATAGTGTTCAAAATAAATAAAGTGTATTGCGTAGGTATATAGTAGAAATATAGTATATTATATATGTATATATTTATCTATTTACTATTCTTTGCTGCCGACAGAAAGTCAGAAAGTTATTATAGCCACAAGCTTTCTTTCTATTCTCACCATGCATATCTACCATCTACCTACATCATAATGAATGAGTAGTCGTATGCAATTGATTGCATGTATTGTAATATGTACATATATTTTATATACATGCTCGTCCATCCACAAGCATCTTTATTGTTTTCTTTTCTCAATGAGTCAGTCAGTCCCAACGTTTCATTACTTCCGGGAAAAATAAGCACGTATATACTGTGCACTTTACATATATATGAAAAGAGAAATTCCATTTGCTAATGCACTTCCCCTTTTTAGCCCACTACAAAAAAATATGACAAAACTTTTATTTTGAGAAAGTTGGCCACTCGATTCTCTTGGTTTATTTATGTTTAATATGCCTAATTCAAGATCAAATATACAAGAAAAGCGATAAAAATAAGAGTAGGTTAGTTATTTACGTAGGCTTCAGTTCAGTCATTTCCACTAACTGCAAATTACAACGCTAAATCAGTAAACACATGAAACTTCTTGGCAAATGCTGGAGCGATGTATATTTGAAAGTATAGTAATCAGACGTCGTCGTGTCGTTATCAGTATTTTTATGTCTACCACTTTAGAAATAAACAACACATGAAGCTTTTTTCCTTGAGAGATCGACTGTTTGTCTATCTCTCAGAAAAAAAGATATTCTATCGTATCCACCTACATATGTATATGCTACTGCAATAAAAAAAACTAAACAGAGAAAAATAAACGACACATCGTTCCAAACATTCCTTAAATAAACAATCATACGGCTGCTTGAATTCAATTTGTTATCAAAAATATGTGCTTTTTTATTGAAATAAGTAAATAAATATAATTTTAATCAAAATTGTTTCTCTTTTATATTTCAGGCCCAAATATTTGATGAAATTGACCTAAGTGATCTGACAATTGCTGAAAGCGCATCAAAAACATATAAACATTGTTTTCAGGTAAGTTTGTTTTGTTTGTACTTTTTACTATTATTTTTATAAGGGATAACGGTTAGAAGTACATACACTACCATTTACTGTATAAATTTAATTTGTTCGTCGGACCACGCTCGTTTGCACTCCAACTCTAAAACAAGTTAGACAAAGGTCTAAAAGGCCTATTGATTCTCACCCAGTTGGTCAACCTTTATAAAAAGCCATGTAACTCTATGTACTCGTCATCCTTTCTTCTTACACGTTTGAAATGTACTAGTTTTGTCATTGACACAAGATAAAACAAAAATCATATGTAGCAAGTAACTTAATTCAACGCGCTGCATTTATCCAAGCTGTTAATATTGGTCAAGTAAACGAAATTAGTTTCAAATGATTAAATTTTGATAAGACTTCTGATCAAATTAAGTGAAGTAAAATACCTATGCATGCATCCTCCTCATCAAAAAGCTTTTTTTATTGCTGTTAATATTATTAATATTATTACATTCGTATGGAACAAGCTGCTTAGAGTTGAAGAATTGTATGAAGTGGTAATCCCATTCGTCTACTAGCACCTTCTTTATGGGTTTCTTGGCGTTGTTGTTATTCTTTTTTTTCCCCTTTGGTATAGCTATTGCCCGTCCATCCGTCCTCAGAGAAATAAAAAAAATGTTATTATGAATCCTATTACACTAGTGCGTTCTGTTCATCAGAAAGAGAAAGTGCTTTTGCACATTATTATATCAAGACACTATGACAAGACGTCATCATTCATCTTCATCATATAATATTGCACATTACGTTTTATATTATTAGTCTCTGTCTCTTCCTTTTCATTTCGGTTGAAGGGAAATAATATTACAGATCTTATCTAAACTACCCATCATCTCAAGTACATCTCTATTTCATTTTACTACCCGCTAACTAGCATATGGGACTTCACTCGAATGTTTTCTCTCTCTCTCTCATTATTTGCAAAACTATTTGGGGTTTTGTGCAAACCCCGAATTTCGAAATTATGTGAACGTCATTGTCATATAATGTAGCTGTCCATCATACAAGCTGACAATCAGTAAAAATAGTATAGTAATGACAGCCAACTTGCTTATTGTTCTACTTTAATTCTGCTTTTGATATTATGTTTTATAGATTTTTATGTATAAAAATTAGAAATATTATGCATTAATTATTACGCCGGTCTAAATGTCTTGTCTTGAGGAGGCATTCTTATTTAGTTTGAGTCTGCCACTAAAAGAATTTATACTACGAAAGCAGACAAGTAAAGCAGCTTATTATTGTAAATCGTAGTAAGTATCATATACTGCTGTACTTGCACTAAAAGTGTTAATATCTGCTCAATATTGATTTGGTCTGAAAGTCTAGACATAAAACTTGTAAAATATGTCGTATGTACTTTGGCTGATCCTTCTTCTTTGAAAAGACGACTTTCGACATTGTCAACGTTGTCGACTTAATTTACAGTTATATTATTTATTCGTACGTTGTTTGTATGTAGCAATAATAATGCTTTTACTGCTTTGTTCAATATTGGCTATAATGGATTAAGCAAAAAAATTCAACAGAACAATATGGGTTATATGAGTATGCAATACCAAATATATTGATTTACAGGATATAGCCAAGTACTAAAACTTTTGACTAAAATGATGAAATTTAGGATTGAAGAAAATTGATCTGGGGGAAAGTGAACTTGTTTTTTTTTGCTTCTTGGCTGTGTGTCAAAGGTACTTTCACCAAGCTGCAGCCTTGGCGCTCTTAGTAAAAGGAACATCAACATCACAATACCTACAATATATAGCCATTGGCTCGGTGGTGGTGGTGGTGATCCTTTTTTTTGTAGAAAATTCATCATCACAACCGACAACAAAATACACTTTTTTGTTTGACAATATCATCAAACAAAGTGACCGAAGCACTTTCGTTTAAAGTTTATACGTACCATACATTACGCACAGTGTGACTAGTGTCAATCCTTATTATTAGATCATGTTGATGGAAACTCTTATATACTTTACCGCTGCTGAGTACTACCTTGTACGTTGTTGTCATACAAATGGGCTCGTTCAGGCTTGAGCACACACACAAAACAACGTTAGATACTACCATTTTTTCACCACACCACCAGTTTCAAGCAATTAAATGAAAGTGTTAGTGAGCCTAACCACATATATGCCTAACCTGCACCTACTTTCCTTTTTTGTATTCATATATACCTAGACAAGGGTTCTCTCATTCAAGTCATCCACGATTTTTATACATTGTCATCATCATCACATCAGTAGTGTTTGTTTGTAGTAAAGTGTAAGCGAAGGACTCATTGAAATGTGCTCAGTTCAGAGTGGGACTAACTTGCCTACTTTCAAAAGTAGGAGTTGAATCCTATTTTTTAAATTCCCTTTTTAACTAGGAGACAGCGCTCTTTTGCTGTGTAGCGTGTAGGTTTTTTTTGTCCTTTTGGGAATACTTCTAATTTGACTTGTTCAAAATTCCAGCCATAATAAAGTCTGTAGTATAGTAGTAGTAGTACAAGTTATTTTCTTAAATGGCAGAAACTAGAAACAGCAGCAAGTTTTTAAAACTTTAACGCTCTTCTTTTCAACACGTCAACGCAACGAGGAGAAAAAAAACTTTAATGTTCTATTCTATTTTGGTACGGAAATAGGAAATGTGCTTGTAGTCAAGCTGAAGTTGAAGGCAGTGTGGCATTGAGAATGAGAATATTTTGAACATAAGGGGAATAATCTCTTAAAGAATATTATTATTATTATTCTACAGACTTTCATAACAATATACGTAGAAGGTTCCGTACAGACAGATATTCCAAGAAATTTACTAGACGAGATTAAGAAAGAAATGAAAGAAAATACAAAAGTCTCAATATAGAAGACTACATAATAAGTATGTAGGTATGTATACATACAAACAGTTGATTTTATTGTTCATCTTTGTATCTAACTACATATACGATCATCATCAAAATAAAAATGTATTAGTATCATTCCAATTCAAATGCTATCATCATCAGTATCATCATCATTCAATCTCTCAAACCATTAGTCAGTCCGTTCTGATCATCATCATTATTTTGGTAAAGCTCTTATTACAAACGATATGTACTAAAGAAAGAGAGAGCGTATTTTTTTGCATACTCTGAAGTAATTTAAACTAGACATGATCATGCTACTACTACTACTTTGGAAAACATCTTCCATCTGGTAAGACAAAGACTTTGGCTCTACAGTTCTCTCAAGAGAAGAATACAAATAAGTTGGATACCATTTCATTTCCATACTTTACTTTTCTCCGTCTTTCATTACAACAATCATTCTCTGACAATATTACAACTTCAAAATGGAAAATAATGAGGGAGCTCTCTCCTTTCTTTGAGAGCTTTACCTTGCATACAAAAGTAGCAAATATGGTGTTTTAGTATTCTGAGGAAATACACACTTGAGCTCAACATCATTAATCGTAAAATTTATTGCACAATTCCCTAAATAACTAGAGTAGGTTATGAATACTATTTAAGCAGTTAAATTAGCCACATAATAAGTCAAACCTATGAGAGTGTACTTGTTCTTATGAAAGTCAAGCTTGAAATGTTGGTGCGAAACGAGCTAGAAATGTGTTTGCGCGCCACACAAAGCAAAAGGATCAAATTTACAGAGCGTGTCGTCTTTACGATAGTTTTTTCCTTGTGAAAGCTTTTAGCAAGTTTGTGATAAAATTTATTATCTATATATCTAAATTGGTGTAATATACATTTTTTTCGGACTTATTGAGCCTCCTTAAGTTTTGGTTCTTTTCTGTTAACAAGAAACACATAATGTCACAACCGTTTCTTTCAAGTTCATTTTCTAAATATGTGGGGCAAAGTGAATAAAAAAGGAGACATTGGCTGTGGTGGTACTACTATACACTACTAAACCAATAGTAGTTATTTATAACTAGTCGTCGTCGTCTTTTCTATGGAATGGAATGTAGTAATTTTGCACTATATGATTTGATTAGTTTTGGAAACGAATTGCATTATATATACTTGTGGGCTTGCCACTATTATTGCACTGAGTTGGTAGGTTGTTTAAGATGAGAATCGAATGCAGGGAAAGAAAATGGCGGAGACGTGATATGTCATGCCACTCTGGCCCGAAGCCAAGGGACCATGTTATTGGTCACTCATTCATCCAGGTTCTTTCTTCAGATGTGATTTCATTATCATGAGTCGCAGATTCTGTACAGAATCAGAAAAGTTAATTTTTACTTTCTCCAGTAATAAGCTCATCAGAGAGTAATGCATTGGGGAGAGTAAGAGAGAGAGAGAGAAGATGTTTTTTTAAATATAATATGGGAATGGACAAATTGCATGTAGTAAAAGTCAACAATCTTTACTCACTTAGATGTAAGTATATATATGTGTAGTTTATAAAAAAAGATATTATTACGTTCGCTGCAGATTTCCCAAATCAATATTAATTGCAGCTGCTGATAAAATATTTGGAAAAAGTTGGCTGTCTCGCCTTTAACAATTCTCGGTAATTTTAACATCACAAATTCAAAGCAAAATTCTTAGATTTTTTTCCCTTCACGCGTGTTGTATGATATGTCGTACTTATTGAGCTTTCAAGTTTACTTTTCTTATTTTTAGATCTATACTGTAAATTCAATGTTTCTAATCTATACCGTATCAATTATTGAAACGATGTATATGTATTTGGAGAAATTTTGTGTCAACATTTCACTCAATTTGTAACACTTTCTCATAAAATGCCCAAATGTAATTGTTTAAATTCTGGAAATCCTTTTCTACAAAAACTAGAAATTCTTGTTAAAAGAAATAAACAACAAGTTGAACAGAATGATTTCATAGACTTGCCGACTTGAGCCAGGGCAAGCAGCGAACCATTAAATAATGTACGCTGAAGAAGATCTTGTTTCCTCTTGGCAAGGATTATACGGTCTACTCGGAGAATTCTTTTCTATACCAAACCAAATCCTTTGTAATTAGAAGAGGAAACATAGACGAGAGGAAAAAGGAAGCAAAAAAAGAGATATGCATATATGTACAGAGTACAGGTTCATATAATGAAATTCATAACATACATATATGGTATTTTGTTAAACATTTAGGTTAAGTCTACAATTCTCGGAAAATCCTTATTCTTTCATTTTCTTCATTTAATATGTATACTGAAACTGTGTGAAATATTTACGAGTGATTTTACTCGTCTTATTATAAATCAGCACCTCTTGTAACTTTAATCAGAGAAATTTATACATGCGCTTCTGTACTAATTACCAGAAATTTCTATACAATAATGCAGATCTTACATTATTATATAGTTCCAAAAAGTATTTACCTCTATACTTACATAAAATACTATATTATACAATCTTCCAGTAGTGAGCGGTGAATGTGGTTTTGTGCAGAACAAATTTCTCTCATCTTTCATGTTTGATGACTGGATTATTTCCTCTACTTAAAACTTTTTTTGGGAGAAACGTAGTCCTTTTGCTGCATTATTTATTTAACACAAAGTTTCTCATTTTTTTCTAAAAAAGAAAAAAGTGTTCATTGTTAGCTCTGTTTGAACTGTACTACTACTGTATGCTTTCCACATATTTATTTTTGCCTCAAGACTTGATCTTGCTCTTGATGTGTTTCGTGTGTGTTTCTGAGTGAGTTAGCTCTCTCTCTCTCTCTTTGTTGGACCTTTATTTTACTTTTTTCTGTGTAGTATCTTTATTCTATTTAGTACTACACTGTTATCGTCAAAATTTTGTCGGTCATTTGCCTTTCGAATGTCAAAACCAAACAAGCTTTATATTGTTTTTTCCTTACGTCATTGCCAATCTTTTCCTTGAAGTAGGCAAACCAGGGAAAGTAATCTGCAGGGAAGTAAACATTACCCAGTATCAAGAAGAATTATTCTGATTGATCTCAGAATCATGTTCAAGAGTGAAGGATATATAAATGTATATATATTTTTTTGCTGCAAAAGAACATCCGGTACAAAAAAAGAGCATAGGTATCGATTTAGTTTTAACTAAAATTTTCAATGTGTTTCACGTTAGTTATGCTTGTGTTTTGGCCCTTGAGACGAGTAAAGAAACTGCTCATCTGTGAAAGACTGATGAAAACTGAACATTTTCTTTTGTAAATAGCTGGAAGCCTATATAATGAGGCGCAACGAAACATGTGCAGTCATCACAGTCATCATCACAGCAGCAGCAGCAAAGCATTATAGTCACATCACACATATGATCCTGCATGTGTTTTAGCGTTATTTCTTGTTTTTCTTGGAGATGTGCCATGTAGTAAAGTTGAGTAGGCATTTTGGAGAAAAACACCATTCTCATCTAGGTATATAGGTGTTTATCGTTTGCGGAAATATTACATGTATTTTATTGATAAGATAATCGATAAAATATCAGGTATTCATATGAAGCACTGAGAGATTTTTGTGGAAAAGAGTCTATTTTTTCACGAGATCCTTTCTCTTCCACCTGACAAAGTTATGACCCAAGTATAGCAGCTAGCTTTTTTATGATTTACGATCTACACTCTGCTCATATATCCCCCATCCTCCAGCAGTCAAATAATAGTGGCAATAATGGAATGAAAAATGGCAGTTATTACAATTTACTACCCCACAGTTTATTATGCTTTGCACTTCATGAGAATCAGTCAACACATAGGTAAGGTATATGTATTTGTACATATACCGAGAGCAGCAAATAACATAAGTTACGTTCATCAGAATAACGGCTTTGTGTGTGTATATAAAACTCTCATTCTTGAGGATTCACACAACGCATTCTTTTCTTCGGAACTGGCTGCATGAAAAAGCGGTTCCAAAGCAGGGCATACCCACAAACAACCATGCATCGTCTCCTTATTTCGTGACTAGTATGTTAATCAACGAGTCCCTGGATTTGTGTTTACTATTTCTACCACTACTTGCGGCTGCATATATACATACATACTTTCATGACATTATATTTTTCTCGTCTTCCTTCATTGATGCTTGTTGTTTTAACGATCTAGTGAAGATGAGCCGATGCTATTTTGTCGTCTTCTTTTTCCAGGAAAACGAAACTGACAGTAAGACATAAAGCGCCCAGCGGAGTTCAGTGACATTCTGGCTTTTGCCCGCTTTCACATCTGTGTAAACAGAGGTGAAATAAAAGAAGGTCCCGTTGTTCGTCGCGAGTTTCTATTTGTGGCACAAAAAGTCACAAAACTTGTATCCAAAAAATTATTTCTCCATTTGTTCTGTTTATCTAATAATGTTTGAATCAATCAAAAAGCGAAGCGCTTATCCTCTTATTTTTAATCATGGATTCATCAAAAAAAACTTTTTTTCTCTGTTGCGGATAAATAAGTAAAGCTTTACACGTATACAAAAAACTTTGAAGTAGTTATGTGGGATATTGTTGTGTTGTATGAAACCCATAATAATTGATGGCGGTACTACAACTTTTATTTCGTTTTTCGGATTGGCAAAAAATTCTGCTACATGCACGCATACTTTTTTCCGTGTTTTCATTTTCCTCTTATCTCAAAACTACTTTAAGTAAATACAATAAGGCTGAGAAATGAAATCTTGGTTTAAGAAAAACAGTTTGCAAAGAAGAAAAAGGAAACAACACGAACAAGTTGATCGAAAAGTACTACAACAAGGAATACCATTAAGATGTTGCAGAGGGAACAAGTTTTTCGTTTTGGAAATCGAAAATTTACTTTTCATGCATCATCGTATTACACAACTCCTGATGTGACTTTATATGGTCAGCGTTTCTTTTAAGAGAATTGTGGTCTGCTCTCTTCTGGTGTGGCTCATAGATTTTTTTTTCTCGTTGATCCTTCTAGAAGCTCTGTGATGGCTTCCACAATCATCTTAAAGGAGAAAAAAAAGAATGATACAACAGTGTGGTGTATAGTAGTGGATTGAGTAGTGTAGGGAATATATGATGACTTCCATAAATATTGGAGGACAGATTACCCCGAGGGAGCTTAGGAGAGTGATACCTTCTCGGTTTTCGGTAACAAATGGCAAAAATGTGTCTTACAACAGCAGTTGGTATTTCAAGTGTTTTAAGATTGAAACAGAAAGAAAATTTAGAGAGAGAAGAGAAAAGGGCTTGGGTTGTTTGCAAAAGAGAAAAAGTCAGTACAGATAACATAATACAGCAGACTGCGTAATCAAACCCTGTCGTAATTTATCCGCCCCTCGGGGCTTGTGTAAATGTGGTTTTTACCACTGCTGTAGCACTGTTCACAATTTATGTACGGGTAGTAGAGTAGTTGCACGACGTCAGTTCATCTTTAAAAATGCTTTTACATGATGCATACATTTGAAAAAATATGTACTTTCACTTTTTCACTCAAGTTTGCTTCATTTTGCTAGACGATAACTGTTTTTGTGTGAAGTATCCATAATAATAATAATAATAATAACATGTGCGTACTTGGATAACTTTTTAGTTTTTTGCAAGTTTTGTGCGAGTTAATTTATGATAATGACTTTGGAATATGAAAAAGACAAGACGATGACTTGGAACAGAGATACATGTAGATATGCAGTAGGACAACGTGTAGTGTTTTCACTAGACTTTTAGTAGTTTGTTTGTATGGGTGTTATATCAAGTCTGAGCTGCCTGATTCCCTGAGGGAGCTTCCGTTTCGGTCACGATAGGATGAGCAGAAATCAAAACCATGAATAATTCTATCTTCCTAAAACTTGTATGATAAGTTGAGAAAGCAATTCCAAAAGAACGCTTCAAAGCACAGCATGAGATGGTCCCATTCTCAAAGCTAATAATACTAAAATCAGGAACATCTGAAATGCAATGATTTACGAATTATTTAGTTTATTATCGTTATCGTTGGCATGCTTCGAATTGTTTTTAGCTTTGCGTCTGTCTGCATCTAATCTAATCTACGTATGTATGTATGTATAATATGTTTCTCGCGAAACGAAACGATGTTACATGTCAGTTGTTTGTTGTTATTCCAAGTCAATTTAAGTGTAGTCTATTTTACTTGAAGGATTCCTTTTGTACTAGTGAACTGCTACCCCCGTCATGTCATTACATTAGTAGTACTTGCTACAACAAGTCCATATAG
>JAHZMT010000004.1:0-21900 GCA_027743785.1 Sinhomidia bicolor
TGTTTACATACTTGTGTAGGTATAGAGAACATATAAAAAAATATTGTTCGTGCCAAGTGTTTCATTTGAATCTTTTTATACATCTCATCTTTCATTTTGTTTAGCAAGTATCTTTTTTTTTCTGGAACGAGCTCGTTCCAAAATATCACCAATAAAATATAAAAAAAGAGCAGAGAAGAAGAAGGAGGATGAGATGAGCTGAGAAGAAGAGGAGGCAAAAAATGCTGTAAATTCTTCCAAGAAAACTTTACTGCATCTTGTCTGTCACTCATTTATCTAAAGAGAAACAAATAAACAGGAATATATGTATATATATAGAGAGAGACCGTGTGAAAAATTGCCGCAAAATATATTGCATTTCACTTGAGAGAAAATTACAATAAGAAATACAATAAATTTTTGCTAGAAGAAAGAAAAAAAACAAGAGAATATAGACAGGATTACTACTATCATTATTACTATATTGCTTGTGTGTGTGCATGTTTTTTTTGTATTTTTTTGCAAAAAAAAATTCTTTCTATTTTTGGTATTGCGGTAAACTCTTTCGAGTGTAAAAAGGAAAACATGGCCAAATGGTATCAATATTGGAAAGTGAGGCTGCTTCTGCTGCTGTTGTGCTTGTGTGTTAGGGAGAGAGAGATGTAAAGGGCATTTACTTTTTTTGCTCACTTTTATTTTTGGATAAAAAAAGAGGTAAAGACGACATGACATTAAGACGTATACATTCTGTTCCGAGTGACGTGTCTACTTGTGTGAGGCATTTAGTTTGGTTTTCCTGTTTGCTCAAGCATCCCCTCACCATCATCATCATCAACATCATCCAGTCATCCATCCATCCAGCTTTTATTTTTTTCCTAGAAAATTCCTTCACATGTCTTGTTAAGAAAACAGTTCCGCCATACACTCATATAGGTAGGTAGTCTCTTTGCTAATAATAATATTTTTGTTGCTCTCTCTCTCTCTCTCTCTCTCTCTCCGCGTGTGATTATTTGTTATTCTTTCCAAGTGTTCATTTCTTTCTTTTCTTCCCGGAAAAAAAGTGGAACTATTTAAGGATTGTTTAACTAAATAGCTCTCACTCACTTACTCCCCATCTCCTTCTTACTATATCACTCTGTCCGTTTAACCTGATTTCTACTTTTCTTCTTCTTCTTCCCTTTCTCTGCGGTAGCTCAATACATTTTCCTAGAAAAAAAGTTGAATCAAATGTCGTAGTGTACTTAACAAAGTATAAAGAGAGAAAGAGAGAGGGAGAGAAAAGAAGACTGAAAGAGTGTTTACTTTCAATCCTTTTTTTCTCACGGAGAAAAAAAAGCGAAAAAATGTGTATACCATATAGTTGGAGAAAACAAGTGTTTATTACACTCTTTAAGAGGAAAGTGTCATTATTGGCAAGCACTCACTTGTATAAGTGCAAACCATACTTGTATGAAAAGGATGGACGATTATCACGATGATGATCCTATTTTTTCTTCTTTCTCCGTATAAAGCTTTTTTATAATACGGATTTGCTATGCTACAAGTATGTCAAACTACTTGTGTTTCAGTGGTGGTAGCAGTACCGTGTGAATCGTCTGAATGCTTTTTCTTCTACTCTTTTCTTTTGTAGAAAAGCAACAAAAGGATTGATGATGACGAGCCTGTTATCATTTCACACTAACTTGTTTTCTCAAAATAATAATAATATGCATTTATACATATATATAGCTTAACTATACGTACAATTCAATGCACAGCTTTCTTTCCAAAGAAAATATCTTCCGAGTTATTCTTCTTTCTTTCTTTTTTTCTTTTTATATTTTTTCTGCGGAAGTGGGTAAGTACTTTAGAATTTCTTTTTTTTATTGTTAAGATACTGTAGTCTAAAAGCTTGAGTTGATGGGATGATTGTTGGTTCTAAGAAGAAGGAAGTAAAGAGAACGTAGAGTATATAACAATGGAAGAAGAATGAAAAGGAGAAAGGAAGAAGACTAGAACAAATAACAATTGAAATATTGTTATTATTGAATGAAAAGTTTAATATGCGGCGTACAAGAGAAAGCATTGTGTAATAATGGCTTTTTGCTATATATTTCTCTTTTGTTAATAGCTTGGCTTTTTCTCGTTCTTCTACTGAATTTTTTTTACAAGGAAATTTTACAAGAGTAAGTGGGGTTTCTTTGATAATTTGTGAGTTGGCCTACTTTTCCAAATAATTTTTCTTTGCCTACGGCCACCCACTCGAATATTAAAAATAGTGTAGGTAGACGGTAATATTCGCAAAATAATAAGGAAAAGTGCATTATTCATATAAAAAAGAGTCAAAAGATTAGCATGCGCATGTAGGATGATACATGATGCACATGAAAAAATATGATTGAGTTTTAATGGGATCAAGACATATTTAACAAAAAGAAATTATACTTTAGAAATGAATGGTATGTACATATACGGTCAGCGTCTTGACTTTCCCCTTTGCTTCCACACAAGTTTAATGGTTTTTCTGGAAACCTACTTTTTCCTTCAAGTATTTTTAATAGGTATGTAGAGTAGCATGCCTAATTATTCTAGAAAATGCTACTAGTGACCCGCAACACAGTGGAGCTGAACTTGCTGGAGTAAAAATGAAGATGAAAAAAGTTCCATCATTTTTCCATTATTATTATTATGAATGTATGCAATGCATACCTACATCAGAAGTGGGCCGAGCAATAATGAAACTCAAGCTTTGTGAGCTTATTATGAAATAAAAGATGCAGAGGAATTCTAGAGAGGAAAGAATGCTTTTGGAATTTTCCATGTATTTTTTTCTGATTTTTATATGTGGCCTAAAATATAAAAAAACAAGCAGAAAGCAGGCAAGCAAATGAGAGAGAGAGAAAGAAAAAGTAAATGATGGTCGGTGCTCTTTTTTATATTTTTGTTTCAACAAAACTAGCATTTTCCATGCTGCTACTGCTGCTACTACTGTGGCCAGAGCAAACCACACAAAGTAAAAGTAGAGAGAATAACAATGTTGTTGAAAAATAACACACACACACACACATGCATTCTACATACATGTTATTATTATTACATTGAAAAATTTTTCAGTGGTGGTGGTAGTGTAGTGCGGTTTCTGGTTTGGTAGTAGTAGCAGTAGTAATAGTGGTGGTGGTGTAGATACTACGTAAAATATAAAGTTTTTTTAAAGCTGACATTTTTGGAGCACTTGCCTTACTTATTGCTTCTCTTTCGCCAGTCCAATTTTGCCAAATAGTTGGCCACGCAGAAGGCATACAATATGAATGAAAAAAGGAAGAAGAAAAAAAAAATTCCAAACGGATGGTGTGGTATGGCGGTGGCAGCAGCAGCAGCATATATAACAGGAGGATTATTACATATTATGACTATTGCTCTCTCTCTCTCTTCTTGTTGCATATTATTTTTTTTTCTATTTCATGCGGCCACTCTGCCACATTTATGCTTTTATTTGAGGGCTCACATGTGAATATTTATTCCGCTCTACCGAAAAAAATACCAACCAAGCTATTTGGTTGGATGAGATGATGAGAGCGAAAGCAGAGAGAGAGAAAGCATGTATGTATGATGGAGAATGTCAAGTTATATGAGCTTAACCAAGGGCGTATTGTGATCGAGGGATTTGATTTGGCGATGAGATTTGGGATTTTTATCAAAGCACATGGCCATCACTGCCGCCACCAACCGTCGTCATCACACATGTACGTACATTTTATGGGAACGCCGTTTGCATAAATGTAAGCAAAAAAAGCTGTATAAGTAAACAGGATTTGCAAAGATCAAAAAAGTACATATGAGTGGAAAGAGAGAGAGTGAGTGAAAGTGTGTGTGTACATGTTATTTTTGGGGGGTATAAAATGAAAAGATGTTATTACGAGTCTGAATAAGTTTTGAGATCTTTTTTGTTTCCTTGTTTTTATGATAAGGAGATTTTTCACGAGATGGTCATTGCCTTTTGTCGTTGTCGTCGGGTTCTTTTTCGGTCAAGTGTACACTACTATAGTCTCAGGCTGCTTGCTAGAAAAAGGAAGTAATGGAATGATTGTATGAGATTCTCTCCCTCTCTCTCTCTAACGAAATTCGTTGTTCGTGAGTCGTGACGTGAATTTTCACTTTGCATACATACGAGATCTGTGAATTGTAGAAATGTGCTCGTTTGGACTTTTCTCGGATTTTCCTCTTTTTTATTATAATATTTCGCTATACAACTGAATATTATATATTTTTGTACCGTGATGAAGACATAGGCAGAGTGAGGACTTTTGCTACTTTCGCTATAATAAAATAATTTTGACAATGTTGCATTTTGCTCTGTTTTGTTTTCTTCTATTTTCCTTACTCTCCTTTGCTTACCATTTTATTTTAAAACACACGTCAAGTTACACTTGTCATTTATTTCTGCTCTGACGATGATGTTAGTCCAGTTGCTTTTTACACCTTTTTTTCCTTTCAAGAAAAAAACCAACACTGTTGACACGCTTGTGTTTCACTTTCATTTCCGCTTTTGCAAACATGTCAAAAAAGTGTCCAATTCTCTATTGAAGCATTGTAATATTACGCACACACCATAAACCTACCTTTTTACATGTATATCCAACTCACTGTGTAAAGAGCACAGATGTGTGATTTTATTCACAAAAGTTCACGTGCCACGTTGATTACCCTGTTATTTAATGTGTCGAACCCTTTCCCCAGAAGCAGAAGCAGCAGCTTCATTAGTCCTGTTTTCCTTTTTTCCTGACAAAAAAAAGTTGCATGCATTTACATTTTGCTTGTGCCGAGAAAAAGACAAAAGTGGTGTAAGCGAGAAAGAGAGAGAGAGAGTCATGTTTTTTCAGAGTTAAAACACCCTTCACATACACACACACACGCAGCTAGTTAGTAATTCATCCAAGTAGCAAAGTAAAGTAACACAAAACTCTCTCCCTCTCTCTCTCTTTTGTTTTCTCGCCGCCTACAGATTACTTTTACGCTTTATTTTCACAAAACGACCATGCAAAGTGCTCCAAGTTAAGTAACTACACAGCAGCTAAATACACGACAGTCAGAAGGACAAGCAAAGCAGCTCTCTTATTTTTTCTCTGGTGTCATTGTTGTCGTTTGAAAACCCGTGACAAAATACAAAATATATACCTACCTATATAACTTTTTTGCTAGTCAGGTATACATACAGCACGAATGAATATATACTTTATTGTACACACACGTGCGTATCTTTTTATTTGCGTACATTTTTCTCGTGTGTGTGTATGTGTGTGCCACCACGGCCGCCGCGCCGCCACTCTTCATCATCATCACTTTTTTTGTTTTGTTACTTTTGTATCTAGCGAAATGCTTGCTAAAAAAAATTACACAACTTTATACAGGCAGAGAGGAGGAGAGAAGAGCTTAGTTACTTGTTGGAAAATCCCTTCATTATTATTACTACATCGCACATAACTATTTTATATTACTGCTGTTGTTATATACGTATATGCTCGCCAGCTCCTTGACACTCGTCTATGCTGTCGACAGGACAGGAAAAAGTGGATGGAAGGAAAAGGAAGGAAAGACGACGACGACATCGACGAGTATATAAATTGAGTAGAAAGACCCCCGACATCTCGAGCACATTTGCTTTTTACATGCATGTCTTGCATACATTCCATCCATTCATTTAAAAACATTTTCCCTTCGTCTGACTCCAGACTCAATCGACTTTTTTTCTCTCTCTCTCTCTTTAGACGGAGTGAGTGTGTGACTTGTAGAAAAATGGAAAAAAGTACAATGATGGGTGTGTCAGTAGTTTGGCTTGGTTGAAAAATTCCCCTCACGTTCTCATAACGCTCACATACGAGAGGGAGAAAGACAGTTAACGGAAGCAACTTTCTCTTTTTTTCTGCTCCCCTTTAATTCCTTATGCTTCCAATTAACTGTCTGCTGCTGAAGAAGAAAGCAAACTCGGAAAGAGAGAGAAAAAAGTGGAGAAAATAAATCCTGTCGACATTTTATTGATGAACGACATGAGTATACATATACTGGCTATCTGCATGGCGGACTTGGGTGATGTTTTTTTAAATGTCTACATTCATCCATCTGTTTGATGATGCTGCTGCTGCCATTCTGCTATTCGTTCCAGATTGAGTTGGAAGGTTTGGCGGTGGCTGCTATTTTCCTTCGAATTACACATATGTACTCACATAACCGAAGACAGAAGGAAATAAAGCGTGACTGCTGCTGCTTCTGCTACCACTGCTATTGTCAGCGTCAGCATCAATATATCTTACAGAGTTTTCCCCCACGGTGTAATCTACAGCTAAATAAATAAAAGGATGCATGAGAGGAATCTATCCGCAGCATAAGCTGAAAACAAGCAGAGCAAACCACATGTAACGAGCATGCTTCTTCCCCCGCTTATCATTTTTATAGTCATCAAAAAACTTACTGATAAAATGATTTAGTACTGTTGATTCTGTGATAGGTTGTTTTTGTGCTATAACGATTGTTATCCAAAGTTCCAAGAACATGTATACTGTTTTCTTGACCAATGTCATTTGTCAAAAAAAGAAATTGATATTGTCAGCGTAATACTCTGCGTTTGTCTGCAAATGAAAATTAAACACGCGTGTGTGTGTTTGCACAAGGAGGACAATACTAAAACTCATTTAATGAGTGGAGAGAAGGAAGAAAAAGGAAAAGGAAAAACCCGAAAGAAATCAATCCGACTTCTTTTTTTGCTGTTGCTGCTGCTGGTACATACATTTCATGATCAGACCTGATCTTTCTAATGAGAGGACATTGATACCGTAAACGTACAAACGCATCGCATGTGTACTTGAAGCTTAGCTTGAGAAACGCAATTATAATTTGTCTAAAGTATTGATGATCATCATGATAATAATAATGTATAGTAGCTATAAAGTTACTTGTTATATTGTGGAGGACGCATAGGATTTTCTGTAGTGACACACCGGCACAAAAGTTATACCCGTGGAACTGCTTTTTCTGGGTTTATTGTTGATTTGATTGAATTGGAGTTCCAGTAATTTGATACAATTCCTTTGTTATGATGTCGGTGGTGTGTAGAGAGAGAGAGACGATAAAGCAGAGCAGTATACCTATATGGCTGCTGTATCGTTTTTATTAGTTGTGTGTAGTGGCAGGTTCTGCGGTTTTGCTTTTATGCTGAGCAAGCTTCTCTAATAAATAAAGCAGAAAAAAACTCTCCTGAAAATTACTTGGGTGGGTTTGTTGCTCCTTCGGTCATCATCACATTTTTATCCATCTTGAATAAACGGAACATGTGTAGAGGAATCAAGGAGCTTGTACTCTCTCTGTGTGTATGTGTTGGCGTGTTGTCTTGTCCCTTGTAGTAGTTTTATTTTCTCACAACACTAATGACAAGTTGGAGAAAGGAAGGGAACTCCAGATGAGGAGAAATGGAGAGCAGCGGTAAATGAAGAAGATTAGAATAGATGTTGTGAATGAAAATAATGGGGACTGTCTAAGCAAGCAAGCAAGCATTACTGCTATTATTATTTTGGACTCTTCTTCTTTTTCTTTCTTTCTTGAAGAAAGAGAGATCTTTGTACAATTTTTTTCTTCTTGCCTCTCATGTAAAACTGCTTACTATTTTCTCAAGTGGATGAGTGTCTCTTAGAAAGCAATGATCATTACTTTGTGATGTGGATAATGATGCTGGTGGCGGTGGTGCTGGTATCGTGGTGATGCTCAGAGTATGAACATGGAATGAAAGTGCACAATCCCTTCCGCGTTTTTTTGTAAATATTGTTTCTGCTGATCGCTGTATACATAGCTAGCTGATGATGTTTCTCTGTTGTTTCGCTAATAGCTTGGATGAAATAAAGAAGCGGCTATATAGAAGAGATGATGATGATGATAATGATGATGAGATCTTTGCCGATACTACTCATTAACTTGAGGATTTTTCTCAGCTGGGTTCTCAGTTGGTGTGCAATGCTGTTGGAGCATGTACGTACGTAGAACGTACGCAATGAAGTGAGAGGGAGGAAGAAACTAGTAATGACTCCCTTCTGGTAATGACATTGAAAGTAATAAAGAGAAACTTATTGAAACGATGATACCGTTTCGGGGTAATAAAGATAAAAAAGGGAAGAGGAAGGAGGAAAAGGAGAAAGCGCTGGGAGCACCATCATCACACAAGCAAAACGAACAAAAATATGCTGGTGATGTGTGCGTACTTCCTCTCCAAACTTTAGTGAAAATAACAATAGTGCTTACCTGAATAATTATGGAATTGAATCTCTGTCCTGCTACAGTAAACAAAACGAACAAAAATATGCTGGTGATGTGTGCGTACTTCCTCTCCAAACTTTAGTGAAAATAACAATAGTGCTTACCTGAATAATTATGGAATTGAATCTCTGTCCTGCTACTGTAAGTTAATTGTACAACACCTGGTGTACTTTGTTCGTGGAAAAATGGGAATGTGCGATGGAAGTAAACTTTTATTGCTTTTCGATCCTTTTTTCCTAAATATGGAAACCTTGATGTATCATACCTAAATTGATACAAAACCTGCAAATAAAAATTTACTTTTTATACAACGTCGAAATTGTACTTTTAAATTCTATGCTGGTATGTTTACATTTATTTAAATAAAAAAACGAAACAAGCAAAGTCAGCATTTCCCAACGAGTGAAAACGCACAGAAATAAAGTAACTCAAGGTCTTTCCATATTCATGCTTTTATGCTTGTGTGTGTGCATGTTTTTCCAGCATTTCGAGAAAACTAGGTTACTTCCTTGGTTCCTTGTCTTGTCTTGATGTTTGCCTATTTTACAGTGGATGCATTTGGAAAGATGGAAAATGGCGCAAAATTTGAAAAAAAGGAAAACTTTTGCCTCAAGCAGACATTTAGCCTACTTGCACAGACAGAGTGACTCTGTTTGACAGACACACACACACACACATTTCGTTCCTCGTGATGAAAGGGAAAGAAAGAGCAAATATTATCAAATCAAAATCTACAAAGAAAACAAAATTGACTAACATATTTCTTTACCATCAAGTATGTACATAAAATATGCATGTATGTATGTAATGTAGGTAGGTAAATGTTATTATTCCCTTTTTTGTCAGCCAAACTAATAACAAACATTTTAAAAGCATTTCATTCTTTGGTACTTTCTCTGCAGTTGAATTGATTTAGTAGATAAAAATGTGTAAAAAAACCAGTATACATTTTTATGTATATGCCTTTCCACAAAACCTCAACTAACCAATTTGACATGAACAGTCCGAGACTTACTTGAGAGGAGCCATTTACATATCCATTTGCATGCCAATGAATCGATTGAAAAGGCATAATTCAGAGGATAATATTAGGAAGGAAGGAAGGAACAAGAAACGCCGAGCTTTTTTATGGATTTCTTTTGGCTTCTCTGAAATCCAGTCTGAAAGCTTATTATTATTATTATTATATAGCTTATTTGTTCAGCAGCAGGAAAGGCGGACTTGTTCCATTTCTCACGCGCCAGCAAGCACATAATACATCATCATAGCATAGCATATATATATATGTGTGTATATATGCATATACATCACTAATAGCAAAAAATGCAGATAAGCAACTTGTTTTCCTCACAGTTTTTTTTCTTTACCACAAAAAAATACCACACTAAACGACTATCTTATTTCCATTTGCCAATTTTTCATCCATAAAGAGTCTCTCGTTCTTTTTGAGAGAGCCTTATTTCTGGTGGATAAATGGTAATGATGTGCAGTTTAAAAAAAGAGAAAGGAAACTAAACTGACATTTTTGTGAAGAAGTACATTACTCCACAGAGTGAAAAAATATGTGTATATTATGTATAGAGATTATCCAGTATCTCTAACACATACCAAAAAAGGATGGATAAGACCCATAAACAGTCATCTCACTAACGAGAATGAAAAATCGAAAAAAAACATCCGCATCCGTTGTTCCACATTTTTTCTTATTTTTTCTCTGCTGCCATTTTAGCGTTTTCTTAGAAGAAAGAAAATAATAATAATAATATGTGCATTATATTCTCTTGTTCTTTTTTTCTTCTAAACAGCGATCAATTTTTTTTAACAGCAAAAGATTTTCTTTTTTCACTTTTTTTCTTTCTTTCTCTTTTAAAGAAAGAAGAAAAAAATTACTCAAAACTACTGCTCAAGACGCATCTCAATTTGGGCAATGTCTTGAATGAATGAGCCAAAAAAACTTTTTTGCTTTCTTTGCTAATTTTTCAATTTTCCTTTTTTCCTTTTAACAATCCTCCTCCATTCTCTCCTTTTATTATTCTTCTTGTCTTTTGTCTTTTCTAATGTGTGTGTGGTTTTTGTTCGATGGAAGGAAGAAGGAAGTTAAAACAAGAAAAAGAAAAAAGAAAGAATTTTCATTTTTTTGTGGCAGTATCATCCTCCTCATCTCATTCTTCTTTCTTTCTCGCTCATTCACTTTCTCGTGTCTTTCTCTCCTTCGACTTGCTTCATTTCTATCTTCTTAAGTTAGTTATTTCTGACAGACTTACCACCACCACCACTGAGTAAAAAAATATATAAAAAAAGTTGTGCGTGATAGTGAGAGTTAAGTAGCTGAGTAGCTCTGGTGCAAAGTTCTTTTCTCCTCATTTGTGAGGATTTTTGTCTTCTCATTTCTCCAGCAGCAGAAATTGTGGTAAAAAAAAGCTTTAAAAAAAGAAGCCTCTTTTCTTTCTCCGTAATACTTATCAGTAGCGAAAGTAAGTAAAAGTATTTCATCGTTAGCCTAGCTGCTGCTACTGCTGCTGCTGCTCAATAGTTTTAAAGAAAAAGTCGAAGAAAATGACAGGGCTGTCATTTTCCACCGGATTTACTTCTTTCTTTATGGTTACAAGAGAAACAGGCAAAAGAAGACGATGATGATGAGGAGGAGGAGGAGGAGAAGAAGAGGAAGAGTAAGAAGGAATTGGGATAAGAAGGGAAAACGAAAAGTGGAATGGAACAGAAAAAGGCGAGAAAGGATTAATTCTTTACCGACTGTGACATTACAGTGGCATTTTTACTTTTTGATAAATTCATCCTGACACACACGTCATCCTCCATCCCAAAAATCCGATCCGACGACCCAAGCACAAAAAAATTTTTTTACCATATTTTGTATGGATTCATAATTTTTTTTATCTTTTTTTGGTAAAATACGCGCTTCCAAAAGTAATCAGATAGATTGAGAGCATATTATTGTTTACTTGTACATTTATGTTCCTTATATGTATGGATATAAATATTATAAACTAAGATGCCATAAAAGAGGATCAAGAGTGCTTTCTATTGGAATTACTATTTTTAGAGAAGGGAAGAAAATCATGCTGCTTTCAATCTGCTTTGCCAAATCTTTATTGCTTTTTCCTGTTTTAATGGCGAATGTAATATAATTAATCAAAAAATTTTGAATGAATAATATTCCAAGTTTTCTAATGGCTTCTTTTCTACTTTTCAATTACAGGGACAGGATAATAAGAGTGAACCTCAGCAATATCAGTCACATGGATTGCAAGGTAAGAAAATAACCAAAATACTTTCTTTACGCGAGTGCTCTTCTTGTATTATTATTTACGCATCTCTGTAATTTATGGGCTGCGTTCTAAAGTTTCCCTCCTGATGTTGTTCTATTGTTTTGTATTGATTTAATGGGTAGTAGTACTACAGACAATAAAAGCAATAATTTGAATGTGTATAGCATATTTTATGTTGCGGGTATATGTACAACAATAAGAATACATAATTAAATAGGGAGAGAGGGATACACAAGTTTAATGATAATACCATGCACCCACATGAAACAATAAAAGTAGATTTTGTTAGAGTACAAAGGGGGGTGAAAGATGAGGTGAAACTTAAATTCTGTGTGGGTGCTGAGGCGTTATACGCTAGGCGTATGTATAGTAGGTAGTTAGTGTTTGGAATGTTTTCCGTGTGCTTAGGTATTCACCTTTAATTATTAATTACCCAAAACTTTTCTGATTTATTGATTAATAAAACTGATAAATGTAGGAAGAAAACGCCGTAAATAAATTAAACAATAAGATGGTTAACAAAAGCTTAAATAGATGAGAAAAATTCCATGATGTGCAACTCTTATGAGGGAAGCTATTTTCTTCATTGTTGCGTTGAACGCTACAATATCGGGCTTACTTCTGGCAAAATAAAATTTGACGATATTTTTGTGGCGAAAAACCCTATTTATTTATAATTCAATGATTTTATATTTTCTAAAAAATTGCAGAAAGATGCACTCGTGATGAACCCCACGGGACCAGCTAGCTGTGTTTCGAAAGGAAAATCTGAGGTAATCTTACGAATGGGTTGTGTAAAATGAGAACAAACAAGAGAAAATACACAGCGCAATCTCTTAACATATTTCAAAACTATTAATTTTTTGCAGGATTTTGACTGTCGGAATCACGTCCGTGTGATTCAGTCAGTGGGAGATGGAAGTCGTCTGTACGTGTGTGGTACCAATGCTCACAATCCCAAAGATTGGGTTATTAATGTAAGCCCAAAATCGATTACTGTCTTTAAATTATTAGTATTGTTAGCTCAATATAGCATAATATTTTTAATTTATGTAGTAGTATTGATGTAAAATTGAAACAAAATATTTTTTATCATGTTGGACAACAGTAAAATTAGCATGAAAATTTCTTTACGATTATTTACTTATGTATGTCCGAAAGCATATCCTATCCATTGCACACATTTGCTTGCAGGCATTAATAACAACACTTTATTTTGCTTTTCTGATCTCACTTTAACATTAACGAAATCAATTGTTTATGCGTGCTACATACCTGCTAATTAATATATTGAATCTGTCAATAGTAAATATTATATCGTCTTGCATGCCTGACTAAAAAATCCTAAAACTATATTATAATTTTCATTAATCTGTTTTGTGACACTTTTTATCTATCACTACTAATAATTAATACTCACAACTAAACAAGCAATACTTGCAGAAAAAATCAAAAGGAAAGTTAAAAACATTTCCACATTATTTTTTTTTCTCTCTCATTTGTCCTTGTCTGCTTCTGTGACTTCTCTATAATATCTGCTGTGCTGTTCTGCTGCTCTAAAAACAAACCTTCTCTACTTCTTCATTCATTACTACTACTTCCACTACTGACGCTGCTGCTCTCTGCTCTGTGTCTGGGGTGTAGATTTCATCCTTTCTGGATAACGATGTAAGACTCTATGAATTCATCGCTATTTATTTATTATTATTATTCACTCATTAATTATTACTTCTCTTCTATACCTATCTATTGTACTGTCATCGTAATGGTGTGTGTGTGAGCGAGTGACGTGATGTGCTGTGTGCGCTATTTATTTTTAAAAAATACTTTTAGCCAGCGACAGTATTTCGAGTAGCTTAAAAAATAGTACAAAACAAGATGAAGAAATATATAATAAAAATGTCTTTGATGTCGATATTGTTATTTTTTTATTATGCGCTTTGAAATTATCATCCACTGACAAAATTATGACAACAAGCTTACCAAAAATTTCGTAGTGAATATACACGCGCATCACATAATAATAGGCCTTTGCAAAGAAACTAGTTTCAATGGAATACTGAAAAACTAAACGAAATAAATAATTCAATTCTGCATTGAGTTGCGATGAATTTGAAATGAAAAATTAAATAAAGTAGTTGTTTTTTTATTTTAATAATTTACACTGGGTTTTATTTTAAAATGGCTTTTCTATTATTTCTTGTTTTCAGTGGAATCTCACTCCTCTCCCACGACAAACGTTTGTGCCCGGCATTGGAGAAGGCACTGCTCGATGTCCCTATGACCCCAATGACAATTCAACCGCTGTGTGGGTAGAAAATGGAAACCCAGATAATCTTCCAGGATTATACAGGTACATATTATCACAGACAAGATTACTTAACGTCTCTGCTATGTATAACTAGTTATGATAAACATAATATTATGCCATGTATATTGAAAAAAAAACGAGTAAACATTTTGCATAACAGAGGAAATTACTCCAAAAAAATATCTCCCCAAAATTACATTCAGGAAATTGCAATGAATACTACAATATATTCAAGTAATTGTAAGATATACATACATATACGTTATATTAAAGAAAGGTTTTTCTTTCAAAAACTGCGCGTGGGACGACGATGATGATGGTAATGATGCTCTTTACAAAAAAATTTGTCTAATATGTCGGCACACATCAAAGAAGCCACACACATTCAATTTCCTCCACGTGCTCTACTCGACGACTATTCAAAGAAAAAAAATAAGTAGTACTTGTTTTCTTGAGATGGCTGCTTATTATTATTACTACATATTATCATGAGAATATTGTTATGTTACACATGGGACAATGAGCTTTTGGATTATTATTCCATAACAGGTGCATGTACTACTGCGCGTTGAATGGAATGTAATAGCAGAAGCCATAAGTAATGGCTCGTATTTCAATTGCCATATATGGCGCCAATAACAGCGGCGCTTACTCCAATAATAATAATAAACAGTAAATTTATGAAAGTTTTAAAACGGGTAGTTTTTTTGCTGTACATAAACAGGCATAATATGTTTGTGTGTTGTATGCACTTATCACTTAATGATCGTCTTCTTTCTTTTTTTTAGTGGAACAAACGCCGAGTTCACAAAAGCCGATACTGTGATCTTTCGAACAGATTTGTATGACATGAACACTCGGGAAAGAAAGTACAACTTCAAAAGAACCTTAAAATACGACTCGAAAATGGCTAGACAGTAAGTCCTCTCTCTCTTTCTCTCTCTCTCATCTTTTTAATAGAACATTATGTCTTTAATTTGCACATGGCTACACGATATAAGCCCTCCTCTTAGCTGAAAGCTTCCCATGAATTATGCATGCTTCACTAATTGGGATGATGAATAATGAATTTGTGTGTTGTAAAGTGAAAGAAAATTTTTAGAACTGGGGCTGTGCTTCTTGGAAAGTGCATTGAATGAATTTGTATAATAATAAGCTTGCTTGCTGTGAGCTGTACATAAGCTGCTCTACCTGGATTATAAGTGAAAATGGGATGTGTGTGCTATAAAAAATTTATATATTTTTTATCCTCTTTTTGCAAGCCCAACTGCCTAAAATGGCATTTTGCATAAATATTTTGCATTTTTTATAATGGCAAGGGAAAAAAATGTGTCCTACATTTTGGAACTACTACTACTACTATCTTTTTAATAGGATATATGATGATGATGATGGTAATTAATCATTATGACACTTTTTATATTCTTCTTCTTCCCTGGCTTTTATCCACAGAGTCTATCTACAGAGTACCCGGAGATGACAGTCGATTTTATGCAATTTTCACTACCGTCGGGTCCGGATTCCATGGCTCTGCCTTGTGTGTTTTCACGTTGGATGCGATCCAAGATGCTTTCAGAGGAAAGTTCAAGGAGCAGGCCACCTCCAGTTCAGCCTGGCTTCCCGTTCTATCTTCAAAGGTTCCAGAGCCCAGACCTGGAGAATGTGTCAATGACACTCAGACCCTTCCAGGTAATATAAAGAAGGAGAAAAAAAGAAGAGAAAATCTTTTATTAAATTAATGACAATAATAAATTTGCTGCGCTGATACAAATAATGATATATTTCTGTACTTAAATTGTCCCAGACAATGTATTGAATTTCATTCGCTCCCATCCTCTCATGGACGAGGCCGTATCCCACGACACGGGAAAGCCAATTTTCTACATGCAAGATCTAACTTTTACCCATCTCGTTGTGGAAAAGGTTCCGATCCCTTTGGCGAGACAAACTGGAGACTCTGACTCTTATTCAGTTTACTTTGTTGGAAGCCGTAAGTTTCTAAATAAACATATAGACTCAAAGGAGAGCGTTCCATTCAATAAAAAAATTTGGTGATAGTGACCAGCAACGTATGTATGTATATATGTGTATGTTTTTCATAGATGAAGGGAAAATTTACAAGATAGTACAATGGAGGGACGAGGAGGGGGAGAGCAGATCCGAACTGGTGGATATTTTGGAAGGCACATATCCTGAGCCGATTAGGGCTATGGAGATCTCACCTGCTGTAAGTTTTTTCAAAGCTCTCTGAAGCATATAAGCTGTGCAGTCTGTATTATGTAAACTTTTGTTGTACATGTTTATTTATTTATAACGAGTTTTTTTTCCACTTGCTTTGTTTGTCTAGTTCAAGTCAATATACGTAGGATCCGACTACCGCGTTAGGCAGATCGGAGTAAATCCATGCCGTGCAAGATACGACAACTGCGTCCGTTGTGTCCGTGACCCATACTGTGGATGGGACACCAAAGAGGGGATATGTAAACCGTATGCCCCTGGGTAAGTATAGCTAACTAACTAAATTACCTACTTGCCTAGCTACCTACCTCTACTTACATACATTTGACTTTGATGTATTTTTAATGAGCTCTAAAAACCGTGAATTTTTTTTACATAATTTGATTTCTTTTTTTGTGCTCATACAGACTGCTTCAGAGCGTTGGAGGCAATGGAGCCGTTTGTAATTGCCGACGCTGCTCGCAGCAAAAGCGAGTGGTGGCAAATTGGGGCCAGAGCTTACATTTACAGTGTTCCGTTTCCCTGCCAGGTCACAGTTCGTCCTCTTTTGTTTCGCAGCCATACAAATGGTACTACATCCCCGCGTCAAGTCAAAGTAATCCTAATAATAATAATAATCAACCACAAGCAATTAAATACAGGTAAGTTGACTGACAGAGTGTCAGAAAAGCTACAATATAATACAAATATGATTTTAATATGAGGAATAATAATATACTCAATTAATCAAACGACTCATTATTGTTATTATTATTATTGCTCCACAGTTCGGAGAAGCACGTGCTAACCGCAGACAGGGGTTTGGTAATCCTAAGTGTTAGTGAGACTGATGCTGGCCAGTGGCAGTTGCGTTTCGAAGAAAAAGACATTTCCCTCACGTTATGCTCTTATAACGTAACCGTAGAAATACAAAAGTGCTCCGCACCTACGCAAGCGTCAGACTTCCAAAAGGTGTACGCCGAGTGGTGTCACGAGTTCCAAAAGTATAAACAAGCCATGCAAATATGGCAGAGGAGACAAGAGGTAAAACCAATAAAATGAATATTAATGAGCACCTACTTATTTATAAGGTTAACTCTGTAATTGCCACTCTGAACCTTGAGCTGATATCTTGATCAGAGAGACCCAACTAATGCTGAAATTATTCCCATTTTTTTCTCTGTAGCAATGTGGTAAAAAGAATGGAGGTGAACTGAGTGCCAGCCAGCACAGTCATCCGAATGAAATCTTTCAGTCGAACCTTCCATACGGCTGATTATCCTAAGTGATTTAGTTTACCCTAATTAATTATTACAATTTTAACTATTAAATTATTATTTTGTGTATAAAGTACGTCTGTAAATCCTTGTAAAATGTATAATGTACATACAGCAAATAATTAAATTTAAAATATTTAACTTGAACATTTGAAATATATATAAATATATATATACTATGTACAATTACAAATTAGCAAGTAATTTTAAGTGATATTAATAATGACCATGTTTTCTTTAAATGTACATAATAATTATATAATGTTAATTGAAATCATCACTAATTAAAAATAGTCATTAGTCAACGCAATCGAACTTTTTTATACTTTTCATTGAACAAGAAGAGAACAGAAAAAAAATATTTAACCGATCAAGTACAGAATATTAATTGTGTAAATATATTAAACTGTTTTTTGTAAATAGTAGGGTAAGAGGTACGGATAAGCACAGTGCCTATTTTAAAAAAGAATGCCGCATAATTTTACTAGAATGCTGACTCTTAATGACATGATGATGATATGATAATATATGACCAGATCGCCTATAATTATAATTGATTCGGTTTTTTTTATAAAAAAAAGAGGAGAACATGGTGAAAAATATTCAGCAATTCTGTGTAAAAAAATATACGTATTTATACTCATATATACAGTCCGAGTCGAATGAACAGCTATATAGTTTTCCAATTTTCCCAACAGAAAAGAAGAAAAAAATGAGTTTTTAAAGACGCTGCTATACTTTATTCCAAAAAAAAGTTTCTTAAGAAAAAACCCGTTACACTGTTGTTTGAAACTCAAACTGTTGTAGATTTTTACAAGCCTATTAAATTAAAGCAAGAACAAAAAAATAAATAATAAATCCACCCTTCCTTCACTTTCTACTCTATTTAAATGCTAAGAATATTATAATCTAGGTTAGTGGATGAGTAGATAGTTTAGAGGACAAAGTTGATGAAATACTTGAGAATTGAAAAAATGATATATACCGGTACCAATTACGTGTAATGGTAGGTACAATAAATACATTTAACTGTTTTGCAAAGCAAAAAATATAACTATAAAAAATGCAGCTTGGGTATTTAATAATTCAACGTTTTTTAGGCTGATGAATTTCTCTTTCTTCATGTTCGACAAGAAAAATGTTTACTATTATTATTATTATTGTTATTCGTTAGAATCAGGAAGGGAAGAAGAAAGATTTTGAAAAAAAGACGTGTCACCCTCGTGTGGTATAAATACATATTATATTAATAATTTAACAATGATAATATACTACTAAACTAATTAACTCTACGTATTTTTTAGTCATGCACATTTTTTTATTTATTGTTTGGCTCTCTTCAAAAAAAAGTTTTTACACTCTACAACAAAACATATATATATATAAATATATATACTTAATGTACTGTTAGCGCTAGAGAGACAGAAGAAAAATAGAAAATGTCTTTTTAAAGTTTTAAATTTAATTTTGAAAGCTTCATTCATGCTAATATACTCAACGTAACGACATGCTGTTTTAAAAAGATGGAGGAAGAAGGCGGAGATTTTATGCATTTGTATTTGTGCAAAAAATATAGTAGATATTTTTAGTATGCCAATAACAATAATATTAATAGTAATATACAGTCAGTTTTGAAAAATGCTTATTCTACTGTGCGTACTTACGTGTAATCCCCATACAAAATAATTACATTACTAATATTGAATAACAATAATGATAGTATGTATTTGGTAAGGCGTGTTCTTAAAAAATATATTGTGTACTTTTAGAGTTTAGTTTGTAGATTTAGACATATTTTCTAGTGACTAGTTTTTAAAGAATCCGTATAATAATTATTATTTACTATTAGGTAATATATAACAGAACCTAAACAGACTTTGAAGCAACAAGAAAAAAAGAAGAAAGCAGCAGCAGCGTAAGAAAATAATATAAAGTTTTAAAACCTTTTTTCGCTACTCGCCCGCCCGACAAAAATGTTTTTTTTTAAATAAAAAATCATGATCAACTCTATCCCCTCTCATCTGCCCACCCTCCCACCTCTGTGTATAGCCAATGTCTTGCAATAATACCTGAAGAAACTTAATAAAAAACATGCGATTACTACGTTAAAAAATTATGTTTAGCACCTTTTGTACAAGGTGGTAATAGTTGATGTTTTTACTTTTATTCAAAGCATGATGATCACCTCATTTTTCATGCAAGTCATTATAAACAGTAGCTTCATCGGTGGCTTCAGTAGCTACTGCTGCTCTGCTGTTTCTCAAGAAAGCATAAAAATTAAACAGCATACAAAAAATCTCATTGAGGATGAGCACTTATCATCGTCATTCATAATTTTTAATGCCATAATAAAGTTGCTGGGTTGAATATGCATTCATTCTAAATAAACAAAAATAAAAAACAAGAAGAAAATGGAAATGGTATACCGCCTTTAGAAGCAGTGGAATCTGGATACAGTTTCAATGCTAAAAAATATTTTAGAAAAGGTAAATACACGAATGACTTGACCGACAAGTCTCCGTGAGCATGCTAATTGTCTCTTCAGTCTGCTTACTTTATTATTCAAATTTTTATCCTGAAAAAATAATTAGAGACATGTTCAACCACCTATCTATTTATTTATCTGTTTCATTGAGAATAAATAGGAATAGTATTTTGCATGAACGAGCAATATCAATAGCAATGTCAATGGCCATGTTCAAGGTACTATAGTGCTGTGCACTATTTATTTGCTGCTTACTTTCCTACTTGAACAGAGACCTGACTACTGCTTAATGAGCCATCTTCTTCTTACATTTAAAATGCTAGATGGTAATGGTAATGGAACGTAGCATGCAACAAAGCATACCACCACCATCATGAATGAAATAGGTAGTGAGTATCAATGGCTAAATGAACAAGTGGAAAGGTAAGAACAAAATATTAGTGAAGAAAGAGCAAACCAAAAAGAAGAATTTTTGAACAAGTCACTTATCATTGCAATTTATTATATAAGGCTTGGCCACTACCGCATCAACCGTTTCGTTTAGTTTGGCTTTGTTTTTAACTTTGTATAATAAATAATTTTTTAACCGAAAGAAAGAAATGATAGTTTTAAAAAGCATTTAAAAAATAATAATAATTAAATGCAGTGAGTGTAAAAAGTATTTAAAAAATCTTCCGACAGCCATGGACTCCCTTCGGGAAGATAGTAAGGTAGGTACCCTGAAAGTATTTGCTGCGTGATTCCAACATTTGTGCCAACTGCTTGTTGCAGTGATATAATCTGACTAATTAACTTTTAGTTGTCTAATCGAAATTATACCGGTCTGCTCACTGGTGCTGAGCAACTTTACCATTCACGGACACGTGAAAATGTGTAGGTTAATAGGTAAATGTCTGACAAGCTAATTAGCACTTGATAAAGACATTTTAAAAGTAGAGTGTACGCAGTCATATTTACTAATAAACACTTTGTCTACAATCTCATTCGTTTCCCAGTCGATGTGATGAAGTGATGATGGTGCTCTTCTTCTGATGATGGGAGAGTTCAAGGAAAAGAAAAGACATGTTTGCATTCCTATTATTTTAACAATTTGCAGCAATTTTATTTATTTTTTGTTGTACGCACAACACCAGTTTCTAGTAGAATGGTCTGTACTATTTGCTAATTAAAACCAGTTTTAATTTTTTGTTATTGACATTGATAACGTTTTTTACTGGTCTGAGCAGTCCCCTAATAATCATAAAATCCCATTTAGTCTGGAACTGAGCATGCATCAGCAGCAGCAGCACTATGTACCGAAACCATAACAAAATAGAAAACTGCATTACCACCTGCCAGCATTTATTTTTTGTTTTTGTAGTTTGTGTGACTCTCCAAGTTCTGATCATGATTATCATAAGAATCAAAAGAACAAAATCAATTCATCAATGGAAACACAATAGAAACTTGAATTTGTTATTCTTTTAGTATATATAATTTATCATAGGTATTTGTATACGTGCTAACCAAGTCTTTTCACTAAATCCGCAATAAAATATGGTGCTAAAATAAAATACTGTAGAAACTTTGTCATCATCGTCATAACGTTTTCAAATAAGCATTCATATTTAAATTTATTATTTTTCGTTATGCCTTCTTCAAAGCCAGCATGACAATATATCCTGTGTGATCAAGTCGGTTCAGTTTACTTGCTCAACTAATAATATTTGTCATCTTATGAAAAAAATAATATCAACCAACTTTGCTTTGGATAATATAGATAGCATTAGCTAAGTCATGTTGATACGTAGGCATTTATTATCAAGATCATATATTGTCATCATCATCACCGTCAAGTCATCAACATTCTCTCAGCAAATCATAACGTATCATGACCGATAACAAAATACAAAAGTTTTGTTGCTGGTTATCTTCCGTAAATGACGCGCTATTATAATGCTATATATTATATTATGCTATGCTGCTAGTAGTGATAATTAGCGCATTCAAAACATTCATTTTCTTATATATGATTTTTTTGTAGCAAGCCACTTTTCCATTTTCTTCACGTGCACCAAATCACACGTA
>JAHZMT010000005.1:0-36314 GCA_027743785.1 Sinhomidia bicolor
ATACCTCCATGTTGTTTGCTAATGTAGAACTATCGAAAAGTGACCTGTTGAACCTATATAGTATGTATGTAGCCTACATATATATGTATATTTATAAAATATATTACCTATTATTATTATAAGAGAGTAGATCTGCTGGCTCACAATCAGTCTATTGACATTTATTGATCACCCATTATGCTCCCCAACAACTTTACCTTATTACATCACGACATGAACGACTTTAGTTACCTTTCTGAACTTTGATGAAGATTATTATGAACTTTTAATCAATTTTGTTCGATTATACCACCCGTGTGCACACGCTGCTGTTTGCAAAAGCAACGTGTTCATTGTTATTTCAATACAAGTAAAAATTTCTACGATATCATCATCAAAAAGCCATATAAAAATATACATTGCTGCAAACATTATTATTATTATTGCTGCTGCTGCTGCTATTCTTCCGAATCAGAATAATTCTGACACGCGTTTTTCTGTTGCTTTGTATTTGCTTATAATAAAATAACTCTAAATTCCAAAATCGGTATTCCTTCCTACATTAAAAATAATCTGAAACTCAAATATAACAATATGGACTATACGCATAAAAATATTAGGCTGTATTATGTAATATGATTGATATGAATGTAGTAACAATAGGAAAAAAAACTATAGGTACGTATAGTGTACATTTGTAAAGTTATTCTGCATATTACAACTTCCCAGAATTTTAACCCTTTTGTCTGATCTGATCCATTCGGTCTATTTTTGTGACAATTACTATTACTACTCATGCTGATGACGGTGATGATATAAAATGATGTCATGATTTTTATTATTGTACTGCTGCTATTTGTATTTTCAAGTAGGCATATTCACACGAGGCTTCGAAACTTTTGTAAGCTGAACCATACTGATGATGTATTTTCGGAAGAATATATTATATTAGCCATATTTTGCACAATGCGTGTGCTTATTCTTTCTTATATTCCATGATTTTCCGTGTGCTGATATGTTAGATTTAGAAATAAAGTGCGAATAATACAAGTGTTGATTTAGATGGAGTAGGAACTTGTAATAATAATAGTATGTATGAATGATTCGGCGTGAGTGATTGAAGATAACTTTTGGTACCTGCTGATCAAATTATTACACAAATTATCCGAAAAAGTATTATATTTAACGCATTGTAAAAAGCCATTAGTTGTGTATGAACTTTTAAAAAATTAGAAATTGCATTTGTAGAAAATTTAAAATCATTAACCAATGTTGAAACTAAAATTATCATAAACGGTATATTATGTCTTGTAGTAATGTTGTGTAAATGTTTGGAAAAAGTTTGAATGCTTACAGATTCGTTTTTTTTCTTTTAACTGCATGCACATTGCATATAACACAAGTATATTTAAGTACAGGAAAAGGTTTTTGCAAAAAAAGAAGTTTTAATATTTATATGAATGTTTTGAAAGTAACCAATGTTAAAATATATCATTGTTTGAAGGAGATTGAAATAATTATTATTAGAAATGAGTGCGTAATGAAAAATTTGTTAATATTATATGGAATAATATTATGTTATGCGTACTTGTATAAAATCATGTTTAATATGTTTGAAATTATGAAATGTTGAAAAAAATTTCATTGATTACTCAAAATAAAAATATTAATACAAAAAAACACTCGGTATATTTTTTTCTGTGATTGCATCTTTATTTTGGTTCTCTTCTCGGTAATATCATAAAACAATATCAAGGATAATTTTATCTATTGGTAGTAATAGTTATTGTTTTTTTCGGAAATGACGATCCATTTTTTCGTACATATTTCATTATTATTATTTATTTATATTTTGATTTGTAAAACCTTAAAAATATGTTAGTATTTTTTGTTTTATTAACATTGCAAAACTTGAATAAACACGGTAGTTGCACATACACGGACAATATGTTAGCTTTGAACAGACTTGAAGAAGAGCACTGACAATAAGTTAAACAAATAGTTTTTATGGTTTTTTCCTTTGTGCTATTTTAAAGTTTTCTAAATAATAATTACCTAGATGGTATATTAAATTTCATACAGTTATTCAATTTCTGCATAATGTAATAATAATAATAGTATATTTGTTTTCAATAGATTGTTCAAGTCTCAAAAATAATAAAGCATACTTGATTATATTACTATACTATTATATGAATCACATGAAGCGTACAACGTACAACAAATTCTAAAAATTAAATTAATTAATCATCTTAACTAAAAAATATACAATATTTAAATAAATTATTTTACACATTTAAACCAACTAGATAACAAGTATCAAAACTACACGGTAAATACTTTCCTCTTGTGTACTTTACGTTTATATAGCCTACAATATATATGTATATATATTTCTTCCTACAATGTCGGCTTGAACTTTTGAAAAATGACTGTTTTGTTTCATAGTTCACCAAAAAGAGGTGTCCCAGAGAACAAAAATAAGTTATTATTACTAGTTTAGTTTAGATACGACATAATATTTACACATAATATTTATTAGAAAATTTTATTTTTTTCTTCATATCAAATTAGTGTCTGTATATTTGTCAAAATATTTATATATATCGTTTTTTATAAAAATTGATATGCAGTGTCAAAATATTTATTGCCAAAAGCATTATTGTTCCATTTATTGTTTTGTTCAATTTCAAGCTTAAAAGCAACTCTTACTCTTGCAAATAGATATACTTACATTATTATAAATTTTTAATTGGCCAAAATACCAATGTCTGTCAAGAACAACAGCGCAAACAAAGCATCGTCAGACAGTACTCAAATATTTTACTATCAATAGTTGTATTTGTTAGCGTGTTTTATGCAAATTTTTTTTGAGATTCAATGATTTACGCGATGATTTTGTTTGGTTTTGTGTGTAGAGAATACAATAAAAAGTATTTACGGTCCATGTTGATATGAATGATGAGCACAATCTATGTATCAGAAAAGTATACAGTAAAATATACGTACACACACTTACAGCTATAAGCTGATAGTTGTATGGGATTACCGTTGTTGTAGTCGGTGGTATTGTCGTTGTATAGAATTTTAAAAAAAGTATCTAATACTTAAGCAGAATAACGTGTCTATACACAATAAATTACACCGTGACTAATTACTTTAAAATATCAAAACGAGGTAGTACTCAAAGATTTAAATACTGCTACTAAACTATATATTTACATTATACGTACAACCTAGTATGTATGCAGTAAATTACAATATTAGTACAGCGATATTTGCATGAATGACAAACGCATATGTACACGACACGACACAAAAGGGTAATATATCATCATTACATTTCTATTATTTGATTTTCTTTCTCTCTTATCCTAATCTAAATCAGATCTCTTTATACGATTATAATAGTTTAAAAGCTAAGAAATAAACAGTCCAAATAGTAAAATGACAGTTTTATCAGTATATATAGTTAACGTGAAGAATAGTACTACTAGTATGTATAAATACTTTCAGAACAAAAAAATGTCTGCTGGTAGTGGTGGTTTGTATTCTGTGAGATGATGATGTGCAAAGATAAATTGAGAAGATTTGGAAGTATTTATTTTATTTTATTTTTTATTTAAAAAGCGTTTCGTAGGTCGACGCCTCCGAGTTCGTCTGAATCTCTTTGTTGACTTTTCAAACAGATGTTTCAGAGCTGAGGCGAAGAGTGAATTTGTTACTTTTCGGATCCACAACTTGTTCGGTGAGATTGAAATGAGGGAGGGGCGCCACACTTACAAAGAGACTGACCTCTCCATTCCTCAGCAGGAAATTTGTATCCTTTCCTACCGTTCGTGAGACTGAAAAGTCACTGACAAGAGCCCACGACGAGACACTACCTTCTCTGCTTCCCTGTAGAAAAAAACACATAAAAAATACAGAACAATGAAAAACAGAGCAAACAAATTAGTTTAAAATCTAGATTTAGCCTGGTGATAAGCTACTCATAACTTTGAACTTTTTAAAGAAAATTATTTCAAATTTCAATCGTCTCGTTTCTTGTTGAGTTGCATAGACAAAAAGCGGAGAACAAAAGACAATTGATATTGATTTATGATTTATTGCAACATTTTCTTCAAAGACAGTACATACTTTGTACAATGATATTTGTGGCTCCTCATCATCATCACCATCATCATCATAATAATAAACTCAAAAGAGATAAATTAGCCTGATATTTCTACAATTATGCGCATAAATTTAAAATTATTTTTGAAGCTTTGCACATTCTCATTTTCTTTCGTCACTGGACACACTCTATTCAAAAGGTTTTCCAGCAGCAGCAGATGCCTTCAATGTAAATTATATATGTAAACACATAGTCAAGTCAGGTAAATACGTACTTGGCATAAAATATTCATTTTTTTCTTAACACGGTCATTCTGATAATGATCCTGATCATCATCATCATTCCTAAAGGAAAACTCACTTTGCAACTTTAAATCTTATTAAGAAAAACAGCAAGGAATTAAAAATACTGCACAGCTACTAGCACCACTTCTTGCTCAACATTCAATAAATTCCTGACATTATTCAACAAAAGAACACGTAGCCATGAGTATAAATTGCCTGCACCGCACCACAATAACTAGCACCATTAGAAGAGCATCATCATCATCATATCCCGCCGCAGCAACGGCAGCAGCAACATTAGCATCACTAAAACATGCTTTGGTTTTTTAGGATCATGTTATCTTCAGTCAAAACAACAAATCATTTATTTGCCCATTCATTATGATTTTTTTACCCATCTCATCATAATCATCATCAACATCCAAGTTTTCTTGACTTGAAATGTGAAGTCGAGCGGACCAACCGAACCGATAAGCAGTAGTAGTAGTAGGTACAAGTCTGGTTCATAATTTTAATTTGATTTTTTTCTTCATTGGTATTTATCCTTCATATGGTTTTTTCCATCATTTTATTATTATTATTATTGCATTGCACGTAATATTATTTTAAATGTAATGTAATCTATTTCATTGAAATTACAGAGCACAGCAAAAACGAAACAAGGATCGACTCCTACCATTTTCTGCATTCTGCATAGCATTATCCATGTTGCTAGAATTTTCCTCAATAATTCAATACAAGTTGTAATGCTGTACATTACTATGAGTAATGGTTAACCAATACCAATGATTACAGATATTTTCTTGAGATAAATTATTGGACAATCATAATAATGAATACTGTAACTGCAACCACCATCACCGCCACCACTACTGAGCAATATTTTGTTCGTGTACACAAAGGAATTTATTTTGACGGGATTTCTTTTTTTTTCTCCCTCTCATTTTGATTCTATACACATATTATTTTAGGTGCTATACACTTGTTTGTCTATTTTATGCTGTAAATCACACAAATATTTGAATGCTCAACCACAAAAGAACATAAAGAAATTATACATTTAAAAAAATTCCAAACAAGAGACCACATCACATTTCATAGCACACATGTAGTAGACATGTATTCCAAAAGGATATACTTTACAAATCGTCATAATATTTTTTGGTAATTTATGCAACGGTGAAAACAACAGAACAAGACCGGTTGACATTATCGTAAGACATATTCAAGATATTTTATTAGTTACATTGTTGCATTCTTTCTGCTATCTTGTCGCCGTCGTCGCTGTAGAGTACACCTGCATGCACCTGTACGACAAAAAATTCAAATGGTCTCCGACATGAAAGCGTATTATTTTGCATTATCCCCGCTTATTTTCAAAACAGCAGGGATTTTACCCATGTCTCCGCGCAAATTACAGATAAGCTATGCTAATTATCATCATCCTGATCACCTCGCGTCACCAAATAAAATCCTCAGTCTCAATTAACTCTGTTGCCAAAATGAAATTTCGCCTGTGCACATTCTCTTGCTAAACCCATCTGACAGATTGTTCTCCTCTCTGCTTGCATTCTAATTCTCTTTGTGTACAAATACCACTGCCAACCAAGCTTACTCTACTTTGTTGATTAATTGCACCTCATTAACTTTTAATTGCCATTTTTTCAGTTGCTTCTGTACTAGCACAGAACGTCACATGGAAAGGAAATGGGGAATTGTAGCTAATGATAATTCGATTGAGAAGGACCTCCTGCAAATAAAAATCTCATGTTGTGCTGAGCACCGAGCAACAACACAACATCACAAAGTCATCAACACATCGTCATCCGTTTTTTTTCTTTCTCTCTCTCAAGAAGTCGGATGCAAAGGCGACGAGAGTCAATAGAGATAAGGAAAGCAATAACTTATACTTCACTGCTGTGGGCTGTGGCAATGTATTGCAAATGTGCAAAAAACGGTATCTTTTCTTGTTTTAATAATCCCGTTAACGGTATCATATAAAAAGATATGAAAGAAGAATACACACATACACACGAACACGACGACGACGTTGACGCTGACAGCGGCGGCGGCAGTGGTGGTGGTGGTAAAATGAAGGCGGATAAAAATAGCTCTGTTACAAATTCGTCATGCTGTACGTCACTCAATACCGAAACCAATACGGTAATAAAAATAACAAATTCAAAGTCAAGGATTGAAAGATTGAAACTTGAACGAGAAACGAAGAGTCGCAAAGATGATGATGATGATGACGATGCTCTTGTTTGGGCATCATATAATCATTACAAGAGTGCATAATATATTCAACATGTAGGCTTATCTTGTTTATTTATTTATATTATTATATATTTTTTTTCATTAATACGTTACATACCTGGAGTACAGGTTGATACGATAAATATCTCTCGAGAAAGGCCCTTGGGCCAAGCCCTAGTCTCAGACAAGTGGCTAAATGTTCAAGCACACTCTCTGCGGTATGCCACGGTTGTTGGCGTGTCACTCGCAAATATTTTTGTAGTGGACGAGCCAAACTTGGAAATACAGCGGCGGCTGCCTCCATCGCGTCCAAAGGAACGGCAGGACCTGCAACATATTGACAAAAGAAAGACATTAGTGAGGGGAAAATGAATCAATTTATTTTCTAACAACAACATCAACTTCTGCACTCTTTTGTTTCTGCTTAGAACAGAAACAATCACATATTTTTTCTACGCATTCATCTATCCATTATGTTTTTGGCAGTCAATCAATTGAACAAAGTACATAATAATAATAGTAATATGCTGAAGTAGCCAAAAGCATTTATAAATGCCTTATGCACATCCATATTTTTTTTCCTTCATCAATGTCTTTTGCAATGATGACGAATGATGCGGTGGTGTGGTGAATGATAAATTTATTTTTGCTGAATATACTTTTACTCTGCATTTTCATCCTCTTGGTTCCTCCGTGAGACAGATACAAATTGCTCTTTTACACTTTATTATTCAAGCTTATTGCCAGGGAAGGATAACGATAATAACAACGATGAACCTGCCACACACCATGCAAAATGCTAATTACCCTGTTGATTATCATCATCAATCCCGAAATGAATGGAAAATGAAGGATGGTGATCACAATACAAGATAAGAAAGTCTCTTTTCTCTGCTCTCTTCGAAATTTTAGCTCTTTCGCATTTAGCTAGTTGGGTTCGGAAAGTATCATCAGCTCACATTATAGTAATTCTCTTTTTTCTGTTTCTTTGCAGGATTCTCATGATTCATTTCAAATGTCTCTGTTTGACTTTATCTCAGAGTTTTGATCTGCAATTATTTAAAATCAAATTTCTATCATAAAGGGTTGTACTCCAACAACATTAACTGCTCTGCTACAATAGCGTATAGCGTGTGTATAGCCTCCTGAGAATATTTGGCGCTATTGTACAGAAAAAAAACTGGCAAAGTCACATTAGCAAAATTGTTTTTCAATTATTGAAATACGAAACTAAGACATTTTTTTCTAAAACGTCCAACCAAAACCCAAACATAAACCTTTTCCCACATCATCTTTTTTTCTTTTTCTTTTTAGCCTGCTTGGAGAAGCGGATTTGCTTTCATGATGATGACATGTAAGAAGATACTGTATTTTTTTCTTCTTAAAAGATTTTCTTCCTCTTGCTTTGTTCGTTAGAAGGGATAGTTAGTACACTGCTTTACAAATCCTCTTTGAAAATAAGCATGCCCGATAAGAAAGAGAAGAAAATCTGAAAATTGCTTTAAATCCACTACTCTAAAAGAACAATTTCAGTTGTGAATGAAATCTAAGAAGATGCAGCAGCAGCAGCAGAGTAACTTGTCCCTGTTTAAATATGTGCCTGTGTATCTGCACCTGTTTCAAAAGCTTGTGTTGTACACGGTCAATGATTAGGGACAAAAGGAACGGAAAGCAGCACAGCAACATTACATATTATTATTTTTCCTTTAAAAAGATATGCTGTTATTATTGCTTACAATGATGATGATGATGATGATTCTGTACACGGGAGCGATCACCATCATATTATAATATTGAACAATAGAACGGTCTCAAATTATAAAGTCATTTTATTCAACGACTTATACTTTTCTGCAAGCTAACCAAACTCTCATACCACCACTTATTTTCAAATCACAACTATTGCCATCATAATAATAATAGCGATTGATCTTTTGAGGCTTTTGAAAAAGAGATGAACATTTTTTTCATCCCAAACATTTTGCAGAGAGACCCGAGTATACCTACATACCATATAGATTTATCGAATGACTTTGCATTAGCCATTCAATACTGCTACTACTGCCTCTACTACTAGTAGTATATATCTACCTGTTGTTGTTGCAAAGAATGTTGTGCGGGAGAAAGAAAGAATGAGAAAATTGAGAATTGACATGTTTGGGAAAAAGATGATGATGATGACGATGAGTATGAGCAATGCGAAGTGAAATATAAGACAAGACGAATACAAAAGATGAACACGAACAATCTTTGTAAAACTTGTTGTTGTTGTGGCTTTTTTGGTTATGATGATGGTAGTGGCGTATATGTATAGTCGAATGATCGGATACAAAAGGTGAACAGTACCGAGTACAACCTTTTTTTCGACAAGCACATACACAGAAGCAACCGTGATAATGTAATTAATGAATGACCAAGAAAAGAATCATTAAAATGATGATGTTCTATCACACGGTCTCTACAACTTGCTGTTGTACTAGTGCTACTACCGACTTTTCAGTTAAAATCGTTACTGCGTTTTTAATGTACAAAATAAAAAGGTACAATATGAGATTTTCTTCTTCTTTTTTAATTCGCGTCATCATTTTCATCATCAACGCCGCCACAAAATACTTAAATCTTGTTCTTTTTTTCGCGTTTGGTCCGTGTACGACTGGTCCTCTATCATCAATTCAGAAAATAAGTTATTTATGATTACTAAAAGTCTTGACTGAATACTGTTGATTCTCCCTTCAAATTAGCCGAGTTGAAGATTACGACAATAATAAAAGGAACATTTTTTTCTTGTGGAGATTCTTTTTTTTCGCTAGTTAGCTTGACTACATGGTTTTTCATTCATGAAGAAGAATATAAAAAAAGTCTTTGTATTGCATTCTATGTAACTTCCGCTGAGTCACTTTTTGCCCTTTTGTGCTGATGATGCTGGGATTTGAGATGTGATTTTATTCGTTTTTTTATTTTGGCCCTTTCAATCATAATATTTTTCAATTTTAAACTACTACCTGCCTACCTACTCTGTTCCGATTTATTCGACACACCACCCAACTCATCAATTTTTTTTTCGTTGTTCATCTCCCTCCCTTTTCTACTTTGCCTTGTCAAATCAATTTTCACTCGAATTGTACTCGTCATCCATTCATTTCAGTCCACCAGGAAATTCAATAATGTTTACAAAAAGTTTTACTGCCCATACAAGTTGCAACTCACTAAAAATGCATTATTTTCCATTACGTGATAACCGGCAATAAAGTTTCTTATATTTTTGCCTGTCTTTTTAACTTAAAAAAATTGTTTTTTCAAAAACAAGAAAAGATAAAGAGAGAGAGAGAGTTTCAATTAAGTGGCCATTCAGATAAACTAAAGAGCATGGAGAAATTCTACATTTTTTTGTGTTTTCACAATTTCATTCAGTTATAAAAGAGTAATCATTATAATTTTTTTGAAAAACATGAATGGTTACGCTTGTGACTTGTGTAAAAAACTGTTCTGTAAGATTTTCACTAATTAGTCAATATGCACCAGTCAAATTGCGAGAAAGGAACACCCACAAAAAATGGTGTGACTAATTCCATCCATTTCGGATTACCCCTTCGTCAACCAAAGCACACACACACCTGTTCTGTTGCTTTTTTGTATGGCTCTCAAATATATTCACAAAACGAAAAAAAACACACACACTTTATATACTCCTTCTTTTTTTATATCTTCTGCTGTTTCGGGATGATGGGCCAATTAGAGCTGACTAATCTGGATCATTAGCCGTGAGAGACGATAATGACATGTACGAAAGAAATGCTTATATGCTGCTGCTTATTTTTGCCTTTAAGGTGTATGTACACGGTTTTAGTTTTGTGAGTACACAAAGAGAGAAGGTAAAAAAAAGAGAGAGGAAATTTGCTAGAGTTTTTTTGGAATGTTTTTTTGACATTACCTTTATTACCTTGCTCATCGAAGACATTCGTCCACTCTGAGAAGAAGAAAGGAGACGGTTAAAAAAATGACATTAGTTTCTAACATCATCATGCATGGTCAGCAGCAGTAATAATGGTAAATGCCAATTCAACAAACATGATGAGCATGAGCATTCTACTGCTAAATTGCTACAGTTTCACAGGTTTTTTGACAGGCTAATTTGCATGCAGAGCTTGAAACTTGTCAAAACAAAACAAAAAACTTTGACATGCACTTTACGTACAGGTGTGAATGAAGATGAAATTCCATCAAAATCGTAAAATTTGAATGACGTTGCGGTCGAGTTGTTTATGGACGGATGACGTTTCCGAATTGGTGGCAATCTATCCAAGTGGGGATTGTACAAGGGAAACTCGGCGTAGTAGTGTTGAAGCACCCAAACGGCTGCCCGTTGAATACTTAGGCTGCCCATGGTCCATTGTTTTGACAGACCATCAGGAGAGCGCACAACGGTCACCTATTTAAACAAAAAAATCAATCAAACATTAACATGTTGTTTAAAGGTTTTTAAAAAAGTAAAGAAATATTTCAAATATTTTTTATTGTGAAATAAATGGTCTACCTGAAACTGCGGTGACATGTGACGAACTTCGGTGAGTAGCACGCCAAGGTAATGAATGGCCAATAAAGCATCCGCCAGACCACCAGCGAACGCTGTCGCACCGACAATCGACAGATCCCCATCCTCTTCCGCTCTTACCTAATCATCATCATCACGAAATAAACAACATTAAAACGTCTCAAACCACAGAGAAAAAAAATCATCAACAAGAGCTTTTATATTATCAATAAAAAAATCCCTGGGCCGACGACAAGAGGAATAAAAACGCATGCTTGCTTTTTTCCCTCCCTAATTCCTACATCTCTTATTTCCTATCATCAACTAGCGGCAGTAAAACTCTACTCTTTTTTAGTTTTAGAACCCATTTTTATGGTCATGATCTTCATTAAAAACCGTCATCATTTTCATGTGCGCATTTTCTCAACATTCATGATCATCATCATCATCTTTTCAGTTTTTTAAAAAACAACAGAAAAAAATCAAATTAAAATTTTCTTCTTCCTCACATTCACAACTTTATTTTGGTCGTCGCAACGTCATCATCATCATGTTTGGAAAGAATTATATACATTTTTTCTCAACTTTTCTCATAAAAATTAGAAAATAAGCCATGCAAAATAGTAATGCGTGATTATAAATTTTGTCCTCTGTGCTCTCTTGTAAGTTTTTATTATTATTATTATTTTCTTTAGAAGAAAAAAAAATTTCAAAGGGGAAATACCCACCACCCCACCAAGGCACATATTATTATTATATAGCATTGCATGTGATAATCTTTTCTTTTAAAAAAGTCGCGCTTTTATTACTGTTATTATCAAAGTTGTTATAAGTTATAAAAAAACTGCTGCTTTCTTACTCTCATTATTCGAATCTCTCTACTTTGCTGTGTAAAAAGATAGAAATTTCTTTAAAGTAGCTTGCCTTGTTTCTCTCTCTTCTCCTCATTGTGAATAGGACAACACACGGTAGTAGTAGTATTGAATTGAAAATGATGAGAGTTCTACTACAAACAATACACACTGACTGAATACCGCAACGACGACGATGCGATGGGAAGGAGAAAATGAATAAGATTTGGAGTAGTAGTATTCAGTATCAAAAAAAGACGAAGAATCTGCATAGAGATACATGAACTGCATTGCATATACCTAGCTTGGTGGATATAATACCTCGTAATTACTCGTCATAAAATGAGCAATGCACGACTACATGTTGTCTTGTAACAAGTTGTATTAGTAAAGTAATATAATTTTTTTGTCCACACGAAGAATACCTATACACCGGCAATGTTTAATATGCAACCTGTTGCAGGGGTTCTGTGTATTCTCTTGTTAATATTATTATTATTACTTTTTTTTGTCGGATGACCGAATTCAATAGAAGTGAGTAGTACATGGTATCATAGAAAGAAGGAAATAAAATGATGATGATGATGAGGGTTATGATCATGCTATTATGACGATATGTGCCTGCTGTTGTGTATAGGAAAATCTATTTAATATCTTGCTATATTATGTACAGTCTCACAGTCTGGGATTGATCGTGGTTTTAGTTTTTTTTTACTACACTGCATTTTCCTTATTCTCAGTTTCACGTGAAGTTAGCAAAGGAATGAGAAAATATCTGAGCATAAAGGTAATATAGTCATGAATATTATCAAAGAACGAGAATGTTTTTCATTATTATTATTATTGTTGTTATTGTATACACGGTAGGTATTGTGTCATGTAATAATAACATGTAATATGCCAAACTGATGGGTGATTTATACTCACGAGTTATACAGTGAAAGAAGCATATTATGAGACAAAGAGGGAGCAAATGACAAAAAAAGGGATTTTGTATTGAAAATCAAAACGATAAAAATGGTGGATTTTTACAGTGATCTAATCACGTCAAAAGTTGATTTAATAATGGTTATTTTCTAAATCAAAATATTTAACAGATTATGTAGAGTTACTTTAACGCCTTTAAAAAGTTTTTTCTTGTCTTACAATAATGTACTACCCATATAGATAAGTGGACTCTTGGAGATGTTGATTTTTATACTTACCCAGTAAAATAGCCAAAAAGTGAAAGCAGCAAGAAAGGCAAGAAGGAGCGTGATGGCACGAAAAAAGAATATTCTCGGCATGGTGGCCGGTGAACCCTTCCAGAAAATGGCCCATACTGCGCCAAAAAGGGCAACAAGTTTGACAGCGAGCGCCAGTAGAAACGCGTGACACTCTGGACCGCATTCGCGTGTATTGGTAACGGGTCTGGAGCTCGGAAAGCCGATTCGATGACCAACCACCATAACTATAGGACTGGCAGCGGCAATTACGACGATTCCGGCTCCTATCACAGAGCCAATGTATCTCTGACACCATCCTAAATTGTCTGAGGATTGATTTTCTTGTGGTATGGTAGCCCACTTTATACTATTTACAGTTCCGCCGTTACCAACGGGTGAGTTGGAACGGTCGGAGGTATTCCCCGTGATAGCGGTTGCGGCGTCGCCCCAGCCGTCGTCCTGTAAAAAATACAAATATAAAATACGTATAAGCGGTTAGAAATATGTCACTACATCCATTAATCAAAAAATATGGCTTATTATTAGCCAAGGAAAATACATGCACATAAATCCCCAGTTTCCTGTTGCGCATTAAAATGTTTTTTCTTCTTCAAATTTCATTATATCTTTCAAACTTAATCCCTAATGTTGATGCAAACGGGAAAGGCAACTACCTATATTACAATTTTTTTATTCATTTACTACGTATGCACACCACCTACAACATAAAATGTTGCTGTGCTGTCAGAGAGGATTGCCTTAATTGTATTTTATGTGCATTGCGCATTGCGCATGCAGACTGTATAATATTGTGGAACCTTTTCCGGCCTTTTATCTTTTCATTTTATAAGCCTTCTTTGCCTAGTCTCCATCTGCTCGATCGTTTCTAAAGATTGTCGTCGTCGTAAGTTATATTTTTAGCACAGCCAGCCACGCACAAAAAAGGAGGAGAAGACAAGGGAAAATGCATTTCGAATCAAATTCATTGACGTTGTGATCTCTTTCCTCCACGCTTCGTCATGGATCTTTGATTCCTTAATTTGACATGGTTTGTCGAGAGAAAAAATTGCTCTTTCAGAGAGATGTGTACCCCTCTGCAATCTGCATGCATGTGTACAGTATACAAAAAATATATATTTTTGTGTACGTGATGAAAATGCTCATGGCCAAATAAAAATTGGGGATTTAGATTTGATACGAGAAAGTTGTACTTGTAATGAGAAATTTAAAATAAAATATAAAAAGTTGACTGGTGTGTTAAAAAAAATTGTACAAGAGGCTGGATATGAATTATGACATGACATGTGTAAGAGTCGAAAAAAATGTGTGGTGAAAAATGGTATTTTGGAGGAGTGACTCCACATGTCTCTTTCTTCTTTTTTGTTACAAATCATCAACAATCAATTTGTGTATGGTTTTATAAGAAGGTGAAGGGGGACGAGTAAAAGTAAAATGTAGCGTGAATTTTCTCTTTGAATGATGAAGATAATTAGGTAATATGAAAAGTATTTTTTTTACCTGAGGGAGGATTTGCACTTCGATGACTTCATGGCCTTCCCGAGCCGTTTGTGCTACGGAGGGAGCTCGATTATTGTCCGGACTTTGCGCTGCGGACACGACGACTTGGTGGTCCATCACTAGCTCATGCCCATGTCCACTTTCGGGCGTCTCTAGCAGCGGCTCTTCTCGTCGAGAGTTGCGCCCTGATCTACTGTGGAGAAATAATAATAATAGATTTGGTTATTATTTAAATACTAAAAGTTAAGCATAACGAGTTATGACAGCGGCTCTTCTCGTCGAGAGTTGCGCCCTGATCTACTGTGGAGAAATAATAATAATAGATTTGGTTATTATTTAAATACTAAAAGTTAAGCATGACGAGTTATGAAATTAGAATAGTTTTGATCGCAATAATTTATAAGAAAAGAAAGGTTTTCAATTGTAATAGAAATTTTATAGAAAAGGTCGATCCCTGTCTAACCATTATTGACAAGGGTTAATGCTTAACTCAATAGCTTTTTTTTTTAAAATCTTTATATAAAATGAAGCATTTTCTTTGTTTTGTAGTATTGTATTAAAACAATTTTTGTACATATTTTTAGTCATAATGCGCACTTACATTAGTTACATGCATTGAGTTTTGCATTTTAAAAACTTTGCAAGTTAATATGTAATTAATAAAATTTCTGCAGTCATGCTCGATTCCTTATAATTTCCAAATAGATGACTGGATATATCGCAATTAACATGCAATAAGAAACACTAAAAACACTGATGCAAACAGCGAGTAATTATCCTATAAGCATGGCGAACTTTATCATATTTCTCTTTCAGATCCGTTCATTTTTTTCTGTATTTTGTGTACATTTACAAATATGATTCATATAAACTTTTCACGGATTTTGTACAGGTACACCTGAGAACTACCTGACTCATCCCACTGAAAAATTATCTCTCTTCATTATATCATTATAAATCTTTTTCACTCGCGGTATCATCCTTGTACTCGTGCAATTCAGAAAAACTCAACACACGCAAGCAAACACAAACAACAAACGAATTTCATGATTTCTTCATTCACTCAACTAATATCGTGAAGAGATGAATATTCACGGAGCCAACTGTCATACAACAGCATGTTTCGGTATATTAACACATTATGTTCTTCGGACGCCAGCACCATACCATTCCTCCGAAACAAAGACACTTTGTAGCTTGTTGGTTGCTCTTATATAAAAACATGCAATCTACACATGCAACACATGTTCGTAGAAAAATAAAATTGGCCAATTTTTAAAACAAGGGATTTTTAAAGTGTCCCCAAAACATGTTTAAACCTCAACAAGAATTTCCTCAGAGACGACGTAATTGACGTACCGCTGCGTGAGACAAGATGCACAAAAAACTTTTAAGAATGCATAATACGGAGACAGAAAAAAAGCGGATGTATGTAACATGGCAAGAATAAGAGTAGACAGGCGACATCAATCACAAATTTCCCATTAATCACAAAACAACGCTCTAAACCATACACAATTTAAAACTGAATACCTACATACTTTGAAGCTAAATTATTATTCACGACACAGCACAGGCGATAAGTAAAAGTGGACACTTAAAACATTTAGTATATTTCATTGTTTGTGATTTTGGATTATTTTTCGACAGCAAAAACCATACTTTTTTCCTGCAATATGCTTTCCTCCTCTCTTCTAACACCAATCAATGAGATGATCTCGTAATATTAATTATGTTTTCTCGCAAAATTATTTTTGGACAAGTTATTGGCTCCCTGACTTGTTGAGCTCTTCACCCCAACCTCTACTCAAGAAGAACTGACAGCTAATGTGTACTTTACACAGCGTCTCATCATTATCATCATCTCTCACAACCTCTTCATTTTTTACAATTCAGGTAAAACACAAACAATACTACTACCACTACTGCTACTTTTCAACTAACAAGTCATTATACCTTCCCAGCGTATTATCAGTGTCGTACATTAACATTACAAACACATTACTGCATTACACTACTTACCAGCATCACCACAACACAACACCCTGCTTACTTAACTGGGAGAAAACGATTACGTTTTGATGATGAGGAGCGACGAGAAAATGCTGATAATAATAACGATGATGGCTACATGAAAATGTATCTATATATGTATATATAAACTTTTTAAATGTTTACTTATTATTATATACTTACATGCATGAAAGCCATGTATATTGTTATATAATAACATGACGAAAAGCCTTGTGACGTGAGCAGTAATTCTTGAGAGAAAACAAGATAAAAGCCAAAGAAAACAATATTACTATTCAAACTCTTCAGTTTTAATAGTATGCATGCCATAGTACCATGCTTGCCATATATCGTGAGGCAGTAGCAACTTTACTCGCTGTTAATAATAATAATAATAAGTTTAACAGCCAACTTTACTCATCATACCAACAACATCACATCACATCAACCAGCATCCGGAAAATGTTTTTTTTTGTATATAAAACTTCCCCACAAGTTAGCCAAACTGATTGCGAGTAAAGTGGTGGGCAAAAAGATTTTTTTAAAAAAAAAGTGGAAGCTCTATACAAACAGCACCATCATCATCATCACATCATTGGCCGGCATTTATTACTACAGAGCAGTAGCACCAGTCTATCTTTTTCTTGTCTTCCTCTCTGTCTCTCTCTCACTTTAACAATATTTTCTCAACAAGTTTTCTTCCCAAAAAAGACACTACCTGAATAGCATCATATCATCATCATCATCATAATAGTCTTGTCTTGTCTTTAGGTGCGCTTTTGTTCGTCATCATCCTCATATACTCACTCATCATGATATATCAGCCGATTGCCTGTGCTCATGCAGGTGTAAAAGAGCCTGCTCATTTTCTCACACTGGCTGCTGGACAGCAGCAAAGGCAAAAGAAAAGCCTGGCAGGCACCAGCGGCGAAAAATATTATATTCGTATATAAGTATGTACATATAATATTTTTTGGATAAACTTGTTTCGTTTTTACTTTACTACCACTTTTTTTGCTTGTTCCAACTTTGCCTGTTAGAATAACAATCATAATGATACACCATGCATACACCTCTCACATTCCATTTCCTTTTTGTGTACCTACATTATGCCCGTTTCTTTAATGTATAGGGCAACATTATGGGAACCAAAATAAAACAAGCTGCTGCCTGCTCTTTTTTAAGATGATACGATGGGGTTTAACATCAAGTTGGTGGACATCAAGTTTCACGACTAACCACTACTACAAGATGATGACTAACTTTACACTATTATGCTGCGTAGGTAAATGAGAGCTGCAACGCAACCTGCCTTCATACATATATTAAAAAGCAGCACAAAAGTCACTGGTCCATGAAGTGCTCTCGTAATCATCATCATCATCATCATCGTGGTCGACTATTTTTTTGAGAGTCCTACTGAAGAAGATATGATGATCATCAAGAAGCTCTTCATAATTTTTTCCCTGAGACTCTTTAAAGACTACCAATTTTCACGAATCTCTCGTTGCACTTAAACAAAGTCTCAAGAGGGAAAGAGTGAGACGGAACTGACAAGATATTTTTTCTTTGCTGAGACTTGTATAAAAATTTTGGTATGCGGAATGAATATATTAACAATAAAGGAGAAAGATAGAAAAAATACATTTTTATAACGATAATGTTGTTATAAGCTATCCTATCATCATATAAAAATTGATGGTGGTTTGGTTAGGGAGAGAGCTTGGTTGTTAAAGAAGTAATAACAATAACAATAATAATGTTATTCATCATAGCAATCCAATCCACTTTACTGCATAACTACATTATAGCTATTGAAAAGGTGCTTTTTAACAAGTAGTTTCATAAGCAGACGAGCAGGGACGAAACCCGTACTCCATTCACACCATCAGAGTCAGATGCAATTGCAAGTGAAAAGCTGCAGACTGACAGAGTCACCATCACCGACATCATAAAAAATGAAATGTGAACGGTAATACTGTAAGGAATTTTTCTTTATATGCATTATTATAACCGCTGCTACTACAACTACTTTTCATGCAACTTGTCATTAAAAAGATTGGAAAAGTAAACTAGGAAACAAAAAAGTATTCTTCTCAAAAAAATATTTAAGTTCATCTTCTCACCTGTGATTATGTGAACGGTGATGGTGATGACTTCTGTGATGATGTCTCCCAGGCAATGATAAGCTGGACACACTTCCTGATCCAATTCCACCACCAATGCCTCCTCCTCCACCACCACCCTGTGAAAGTACCGAAGGTGAATGAATGATTCCTCCGTTCAATCCACCGTTGGCAAGGTTTGAAAATCCACCACCAAGCGGTGTGCTACCCGATGGGGTGGTGACAATCCGTCTAGAACGGTTGCTAATCTCGCTAAAGCCACTTTTCAATGACTCTGTATCCATTATGGGGATCCAGGCGACGGCCGGTGGACTCATTGACAAGTCCACCAAGTCCTCCACCTGTTGATCCTCCCCCTCAACTCCTTCTCGGAGCTCAACTGTCCACTTTTCTTTGCGTCCTCCTCCAAATGCTAATTCTCTTTGCAGAGGAGTTGCTGCTGTTGTCAGTGGAGAACCAGTTGAAGCTGTGCTTGTCAGAGGATCAAGCAGTAAAAATTCCCGGTCGTTCCTCGACTTTTTCTTTTTTCTTGTTGAGAGCGTCGTCGTGACGTTCTTGAGATTCCTGGGCGGTTATACTACCACAGTAGCTGTCGTAGTAGATGCCTCTTCAGCTTTTCAAATCTATTGATAACGATGATGATGATACGAAATGAGCAGGAGGACAAGAGAAAATTGTTTTTTATGATTTTGTTGAAAGACTCTGTTTTCGCTGTGATATGTTGTATGATGTGTTTGAAGTCGGCATTCATGTAAGAAAAAAAACAGCTTTTCTTCTAAATCCTCATCATCAGTCTTGGGTAAATTCCTTTTTAGATATGTAGATATAGAATGCACATATATCCCCTCTAGTTGCTCCTCTTTTTCTGATTTTTTTTTTCGTTTTGCGGTCGGTAGCCACTCTAATAAAATCCCATCCAACTTGTCTTTTTCGACAACAAGGAGCACACTGCTGTTGTTGCTGCTGTTGTTGCGCTTGGAGAGGATGCACCACCTACGGAGAAATAAATCACATCAACGGCTCAGTTTGATAATTTATCATGATTTGATTTTCACCTTACCAAAAAATGAAAACACCTTTAAAAATATTATATAAATTCATATATTCATACATCATACCATATACATATACTATTATAACTAATAAATATTCACATTGGAGCAGATCATATCATTTCACAACAACATCCCACTACAATGCTATTATATAGATGGACGGATTCAGATGATGTCGTGCTGAATTAACGATACCATATTAATCGCCTTCATCATCATCATCAAAATATTATTATTTGCCATTTTGGATATATTATTGCCAAACAGCAGCAGCAGCAAGCATCAGTATAAAATAAAGCGACAAGGAGGAGAGATAATCCCACCACCACGCACAATTTTTTTTACAACATAACGTGTATATATATCTCTCTAATGGAACTATCGCCTTGTAAAATCTTGTTTTATCCACTGTACCAACTAATAAGACAGCATGTTTCTTCTAAGTCTGGCTTTATGACAGATATGCACACAAAAGCTGTTTTATCCCTAGGAAAATGAGTTACATCCTACACACATCTTTCTACAAGCTTGCTGAAATGAAAATGAGCTTATTCTGGAAAGAAAGTAGTATGTTTGGTTTGGTATTATTTCCATTTGCCATTTCGTTTTGTGACTCGTCTCGCTCGGTATCACTACACTATCAGAACTGTACTCACAGTCAGTATATCGATTTTATGGATTTTACGTTGCTGCGGTCATACTCCAAAACAACGTGTCAATACTGACATTTTCATGATGAGCTAAAAAGATTTTTTTTAAATCTGCGAATGGCTACTTTTATGATTTGTGTGCTCATTCAATATTCATTATTTCTCGTTAGCAGTTTATTGTATGAGATGCTTGATTGTTTACCGTGCAAAAAAGTTGGCATTTGTACATGTGTGCCTTTTAAGTAAATATTTTATTTTTTTTGCAATTTTTTCTCTGACTTATGTATAAAGTAGGTACAATGCACCATAAAAAATCATTACACGAGCCAGACCAGGTTGTCTCACTGTTAACTGACGTCCAGTTTTTTTTGAAGATTGACACGGAATATAAAGTGTGCTAGTTTTTAGCTTCTCTTAGGTATACGTACACTCATTAAAATGATAAAACTCTCCTTCACCACTGCCAATTTTGATGGGATTTTGACTGGACCAGAGAGATATATGTATTTCTTGTTGGCTAAACGTCAACTTCGTTGCCACAAAATAGCATGATGGACTATACAAGATAGATTTTATACCTTCTCGTCACCATCCAAAAAAGGTTGAAATATGGCAAACTACAAAAGTCTTATTGAAAGTCATAAAGCGTTGAGCTCAGAAGCTCGAGCTTCCCACTTTTCCATTTACATAAGAAGTAAAACAGTTTTCATTTAAATTTAAATTATGTTTACCTTTTGGTAAGCACTTTTTAGTTTTCTTGAACACTAGTGGCAGGCAGTAACTACTATTTTCGCTGATACATAAAATGTTTTTTTTTATTTTGCAATTAACTTCCAGTTTTCGTTTCCTTACTTTATTTTTTGTGCGTGTTTTTTGCGGATAGGTTCAAATATGCTTTTCAGTCAGGAAATCCTGACCGACTACTACTCCTGTCCTTGTTTTAATTTGTCTACCGACTAGTATTTTTATGCGGTTTTTCTCTTGTTACTTTGCGGTTAGTTAGCTAGTTAAAAGAAGAACACACAAGAAAAATGTGCTTGTTTGAAAAAAACTATTCTACTACAACTTACAAATATATACCTGCGCGGTGTACCTATAATCAACGTGCTCATCATTTCTCTGATCACTATCGGTGTTGTGTTCGTTAAAAGATTTTTAAGAAGAAAAATGACTGGCGTGTTGGATGAAACATGGAATGCTACACATTACTACTTTTTAAATTCGCTTTATATAGGTAGGTATTTATGTCCATGATCAACCAATGCTCTGTAAAGCTTAAAAATTAAATGTTACGTACGTAGTACGGATAAAGAAAGCGCAGTCGTGCCACATCGTCTGTCTGATTGAATAGTTTTTTTTTACTTTAGAAGAAGATATATATGTGCCTACTTGCTTGTTTGCGAGAAGATTATGATTTTGATAGCATGGCAGACAGCAGCAGCAGTACAAAAGTATTTTAAAAGTTGAGCTTGTTGCTCATCACCACATGCGATTATCATCACGATTATTGCCACTAATAAAAAAGGAACCACAAAATACACACTACTACATCCACCATACATACAAACACAACTAGACAAATTAGCTTATTTGATGGTGATCGTCATGAAAAATATTATGAAGATGATCATCATGTTGATGATCGACTCTCTTGTTGTTGTTGTTGTTGCTATAATAAAAAACTACACTTTTCATCCAAACAAACGCAAAGTGAAGAAAATGAAAACAATGAACTTTCATCAGCGTGATGATGGCATGGCATTACCGCCATGTTGCTCTCAGTCCATTTTGGTAAAGTCATGCTTGTATGTGTAGCTTTTGGCTTGTAATGGCTATGATCACAACATTACCATTATTATGCTGATATTATATAATAATAATGAATTCAAAAAATAATAATAATAATATTCATTTTTTACTCGACTTGATTAAATTTGCAAATTTTTGGGAGAATTATTTTTTCATGGAGATGATTATTTGGTGGTTGCTTCAAGGAGCTCATAATTCTAAAGTTTAATCATGTCTAATGTGACCAAAAAAATCATGAACAAGTGGGATTTCAATTCTGACGAGAAATAAGTTCAGACATGGATGATGAAATAAAAAAATTAATATTTTTTTTCAATTACAATCAAATCAAGTTGAACGAAACATGAAAAAATGCAGTCAAATAATCGGACGTTTTTTGAAAAGTTTTAAAAATGAAATGATCTAATGCTGTGTGTTGTTTACGAGCAAGTTTTAGTAAGAAAATGGGGAAATACCAAGAAAAAACGGAAAATGCAATCAGATGAGTTGCACTCGTCGTCATCGTAAAAATATGACTGTACGACTACCTAATGGAATGGTGCATGGTGGGGAGTGGAGTATTAGTTTTTTTTTATAAAATTCAAACAAAACCAGTCTAATACCTCCACCGCATTAGTAAATTACATGCGTTTAAATATCGTCTACAATTAATTTGCAAATAAATAGCAGATTATAAACATGAGCTTTTTGATAGCGTTGATTTTTGTTTCCTTTTTGCACAGAAATAATGTTTCTTCTTCCCAGGTGCCAGCAACATAAATGATTGTAAATAGTGTGCAATTTCCTGTGTTAAAACATACAGTTTACCGAGTTAAATTATGCCTTTTCCAAATCAAGTCACCATTACCATGCTCATGTATTTCCCTTTCAAAATTAACGTTAAAGCGTTTATATTTGTAATTTGAAGGTATGAAAAACATGTTGGCAATGTAGTCGAATGAGCAATGTGTCGATCATGCTGCTGCTATTTGAATCCTTTATTTTTCAAATTAATACTGCAATATACATTCAAGGATGCTGCCATACTCCCTCTTGGTATTTTCCCTTTCTTTCAAGCAAATTATGTAAATCAAGTTCCGGCACGTTTGTACCATCCATACACATATATACATTCTAGTATTTAACCTGCCCACACGTGAAAAAAAATTCAAGAAGAAATTCAAGTTTTGTGGTTTGACTGAATTTTTCTCCTTACATATAAATAGGCTTATATAAAATCTCTACACTCCTCTCTGCTTAGTTTATTGTATATTATGTGATGATCAGATCGAAAATAATTAGAAGAAACGAGCACTCCTGTTTAACCAGACGAGAAATGACTGGTGGAATGGTCAATAAAATGTCCGGCTCACACACAGCACCCATCACACAAACCATACTTTATGTTCGTGCATTGTGCATTAAGTAAAGTATATCGAATATCCTCTCACACACAAACACACACATTGACAGACCCACAAATCCCACCATTATCATAATCATCATCATGATAGCACACAAAACACATAAATATTATTCAGAGCTTCAAAACGAGAAAGAATGATACTCTTCTTATTCAACATTGCCCACTACCGCACAACAACTACAACAGCAGCAGTAGCAACGACAACAATGAAAACAGAAAGAATCATTTTCAATGATAAAATATTATTATGATTATTATAAGGCACATATCATCATTATCATCATCGTCTCCCCGTCCCCAACATCCTCTCTTTCTCTTCTTCTTCTTGTTCATCTAATTTAATTCGTAACAAAAGTTCAAAATTCAAAATAATACGCAGTTCATGCCCTCCTCTGTACACTGTACACACATTTATTATACATTATAATAATACATAGATAATTTACATGAACCTTTTTTACAAAAAGCCTATATGCAAGTTTATAGCGAATTCCACGTATATACCAACAAGAGAGCATAGGAATAATAATACTACAATGCCGATAGTCAAGTCAAGAAAAAAAATAGAGAGAGAGAAAAAGCCGTGGGCAGTCTGTCTTTTTTTTCTCGGGGAAAATTCTTTGATGCTGACTGTTGTGGTTGCTTGCTGCTCTTCTGGTCTGTGCATTTTTGCATTAAGGTTTCAAAATTATTTTAGATCTTTTTTTTCTCTTCTTTTTCTTCTTAAAGAACAGTAGCAGAGTTCAAGTGTCTTTGCTCGAGCAATGATTGTTTCTTTTTTTTCTATGCGGAGTAGGAGAATGAGAGAGAAGAACAAGGACGTAAAATATCTAATCCACATTAAAACATCATCATCACCGTCATACCTCTGTCTCTCGTGTTGTTTATCCATTATAATAATATCACATTGTGTTACCATATACCATTGATAGGTATGTAGGTAGGTTGCATAACACAACCTCTTGCCATTTTCCATTGTTGTTTTTGTATTTAAAACTCAAAATGACTGTTGAATATAACCAATTCAAAAAAAACTTCTTTCGTTTAGAGATATTATGCAGTTCAGCCCAAAAAATGTATATATTTCCAGTTGATGCAAATAAAAAAAAATTCAGCTGCCTTGCCCTCCTCAGCTATCTACATATACCGCTATTATAGCTTTTGTTGCTTCTTATTATATGGCATTTTCTTGTCGCTTGTTTGATCGTTTAAAAAAGTCAGGTGAATGTGTATAAATATACTTGTGTGTGCATATACCTAATGCATATTATCTTCATTATCATTATCATGAATCATGATTATATAAGCTGCTACCTTTCCCTCTATTGTTGTTCTGCCACTGCACTAATATAACAAATCAGTAAGCAAGTTGCCAGAATGATATAATACACCTATCCATCTCCTTCTTTGCAAAGTCAAAATCGTCATCATCATCGTCCGTACTCACAAAAGCAACCTCACATATTATTATAAACATATATTCTTTTGCCAAAGATAACAAAAAAGCTTATAATATTATATAGCTATAATGGTCTTTCTTTAGCCAGCAGAAAGCTAGAAAGAAAGAGAGAGAAAAAAAAGTCGTCAAAAACTGGTTACATTAAAAAATCATTCTTTTTTCCAAGTCCAAGCAGACCAACTCAAAAAAAAATGAATTCGCTCTTTCACTCTCTTTCTTGTCAGTAGCCAAAAAAACTAGCTGGGTACATTATATATTACATAAACCAGCTATTGTAGCTAGTGAACATAATGTAATAACAAGTTTTATATGTAGCAGTAGTAGTAGTGGTGGTGGTGTAGCAAAAGCTTCATTCCATCAACATCCCCATTACACACAACACAACAATGCAATGATGAGCAAAGTAAAGAGCCACATTCCCATTTATTTCTTCAATTCAAGTGATCCGGTATGCATGGATTTTATACCACTAGGTATACTTACTCAATAAAAGCTCTCTGAGAAAAGCGTTTGTTGAAGTTTGAAGAAGCACAAGCTGTTTCTGACTGAACAATTTCAATTGAAATTGCAAAAGCTCTAAACATGACAACGCTCACAACAACAACAACACCAACAGCATCTTGCGTTGCAATGCAATGAGACTGTTAATAAGAGAAATGGTCAAGTTTTTTCACATGGACATTTTATTATTGTAGTTTTCATTTCAAATTCCTCTCGATTTTTTTTCTACATCTTCCTCTCGAGCTAAAACTCTCTTCTGCTTGGCCTGTCTTACTCGTTTATATATGCGTTGCGTTGAATTTTGGCTCTTTGACCGGATCGAAAGAGTGAAAAACGAACCAGCAAGACAAACAGCACCAAAAGTTTTTTTTAAAGGATTGTTTTTTTCTTGTTCAGATGAGTCGTATTTCTTTTCATATTCTTGTTCTCGGCCAGAGTGAGTACACAACAAACAAAATACATGTTGTGTTGCGAAAAAGGAAAAGAATCAATTGCTAATGTAGCGAATGTGATCTTGATCACCATCATCGTCGTTGTGGTCATCGTCATTATGATCATCATCTTTTCATATGATTATCGCTTTAGAGAGATGAGATGGATATCAAAATCAACATGGTCATAAAGTGATGCTTCGATTATTACCTACAAAACGGTTCACAGTTTCAAATTCAAAAGAAGAGTAATGTCTGATATCATTTTCTCTCGATGCATTCTCTCTATCCGTTATTACTACAACAGATATATTTACTATATACCCATAATATGTTTATAGGTAATATAAGGTCGACAATGAACAAGCCATGATGACCTTATAAACTCTTTGCGAAGGAGCACACTTTTCTCTCTCTCTCCCCCTCTCTCACTTCTTAAATGCAACATGCCATAAATGACAAGACGATGAGAGTGGTGGGAAGTGGAAACATTAGCAAGAAAAAAAAGTTATTGAAGTCATGTCATGAGTATCAGGAAAAAAATACGATTCTTACATTTCAAATGTGTAAAATGCTTTTTCGTCGTCTTTCCTGTGAGCTTTTAAAAAGTTTTTTTTATTGAAGGGCAAAATGCAACAGTAATAACAATACATCTTGCTAAACTGGGGTGGTCCTTTTAAAAAGTATCCATCCACTATTCTACTAAAGCAAAAGTGCAATATACATTTAGCTCGGCCCAGGTGGAAAATGTCAATCACGCTGTTGTGCAGCTGAATGAAATGATAATGATACATTAATCATGACGCATTGATCACATGTTATCGCAACCAACGGAAAAAAAGAAGACGCTTTTACGCTTGGGCTTATTTTGCTTTGATCCCAGAGTGGCATGACAGGAGTGGAGTGGAGAAGGAGTGAATTTGAAAAGTAAAGCTGCTGTCTTGTTCATTTTAATTTTCACTCGTACAAGTAAAATGTAATAATTATTTATTGTAAGATGACCAGTGGTACACTTGGCTCTTATATTGGGGCTACGTAGATAATTCATATAATGAAAAGCTATTAATTCCCATTTGCTTATTTTTTTCTCATTTAAGCAGAGAAGTGAGGTGAGTACAAGTTTTGCAGTGGGGAGATCAGGTGGCTAATTAGAGAAGAATAGGTGGTTTGTGTGTTGATTAACTCAACAAGTCTCTTCTCTCCTGATGTTGACGGTTTATTCATCCTCCAATGAAATGGACCAGAAGAGCTGATAAACTGGTAAAGGCAACGTCTAGAATATGTATGTATTTTTTATTTACTGACCCATGCACGGTGGTCGAGCGATCATTTGAGTAGTGAAAAGTAAGAGAACATATCGCATAACACTTTTTTCTAATTGAAAAATTAGCTAGTTTAAATAAAGAAACCCTTTCACAGATCAACAAGTCAACTGGGCTGGATCAAAGGACCACCGTCCATGTCAATCTCTTTAATTACTGCTGGATTTTTTTTAAAAAGCCCCTTCTCTTTTACCACAAAGATTTATCGTTTAATGTCATTTATGAATGGTCCCTTAAGATTACATTAAAGAAAACATTTACAATTTACATTGTTGTTCCTATATACGATTATATCGTCATTCATTACAAATGCAAACGCAATCGGACAGATAAATTGTTTTAGCGTACCACCACTACACTACTGCAATATCCATCAACTCTTTCAAGTTAAAAGCTTTTCTAATAAAAATCCACTCGGGTAAAAACTGGCAACTACTCTTACGACAACAACAAGCGGTTCTACATAGGCATTTTATGCCCATTTGAATTAAATGGCGAAGAAGAAAAATAATAATGAAATGAAGATGATGATAAGCAATAAAAAAGAAACAAGTAGTTGTTGTGTTTTGCTTTGCTGTCTGCCTGACATCAGAGGAATCTTTGTCGTTGACTGCTGTGTTGTGTTGGATAAGATGAAGAAAAGGATATTATTGTTATTATATTATATTATTGTACTAGCTTCTCGACAACATACAGCAGCAGCAGCAACAACAACAGTAACAAAAGAGAAAAGAACAGGCGGACACTGTGATACGTTAATGATAATACAAGAAAACGGATAAATACAAGTTAAAGTCATGTTAGTAGTCAAACAATCAAATCATCATCAGGTGATATTCTCATGTATATTGATTGTTTAGCCATTAAAGTATCAACTCGTTGACTTTTTACGAGCTCACTAAACCATTTTTCAATTCATTTCAGTAATTTTATCATATCACCATCTCTTTTCGTTTTTCCTTCTCAACAATGTTCGTATGTATGTAGTTTTATATTTTTTTAAAAAAGTGCTGGTAGGTAGAGAGGTATGCAAGTTGAACTACAACAATGTTCATTCTTTCCTACCTCCGTACTTTAAGAAACTAATAATAAAAATTGATTGCAAAAGATATATAGATAGACATTTGATTACTTTTGTGAAAGATGTATAGCATCTCTAACATCGCACTAGTGGCAGGTCGTACATGTATATGCAATATAATGTGATGTAATCTTCTTTTTTCTACTATTGACATAAGTTACGCTGTCATTACTCTTTCAGTGGTTTTATTGATCTTTTTATTTAAGTTGGGGATATACAATTGTACGTACAAACATACATGCGTGAAGAGCGAGTCGATGAGTTTTATAATGTTTTCAAACAGTTGATAGAAAAACAGCATGGCGGCAGGTACCTAGAAAAAAAAGTAGAGATACCACTAGCATAGAAATACTATACAGTTTTATGTAGCGGCTTTTTATCCAGATAACAAAAGGCTACTTTACATGATAACTTGGTAGATTTGCCTGAAAAATGTTGATTTTAATTTTTAGTTCGTTATAAAAGTTAGGGACAATAAACTGACCAACAGTGAAATCAAATCACCTTTACTATGCAGCTGTGTACCAACAGAAAATACATTTATGCAAAAGTCAACTGAAAAAACATTAAAATTAAATTTAGTTACATAGTTTCAAAGTTCTTTCTTGCTAGTACCTCTAATTAATACAATTAACTTTTCATTAACTTTAACAAATCACTAGATAGTATTTTATTACAGCAAACCAAACATCCTATCTATTTTCCGCATCGCATTTTATGGCGTAAATATGCTCTGCAGTTTTCACTTTGTTTTACTACATTATTACTAGATTATAATTTAAAACAAACGAACAGAATGCTCTGCAGTTTTCACTTTGTTTTACTACATTATTACTAGGTTATAAATAATTTAAAACAAACGAACAGCAGTTTAGATTTCAGAATTAAATCCCATCCAGATACTACGACAGATCATGGAAAATTGATAATCAGAAATCGAGAAATCGTTTCATATAACAGGAAAGTTTTTACATTGCTACCTATTTTTAAGAATGTTGTTGTAGCTCTGTCATGTTTTCATGATAAAGATTTTATTTTACCAAATTTGTACTTTTCAACACCTGCACCATTTAGAACAAATTTATTGCTGCAAGGTAATTAGATTTGATTTTTTTGCAACTACTAAATAATGCATCTACTTAATTCACAAGTCACATGCAACTTATCTGTCAGTGTATTTAAGTTTTTCCAATAGTTGACAGCCAGATCGTCAAAGTGCTTTCGTTCACCCAATCCAAACTATCCTTTGTCATACACAGTAGTAGTAAACTACTGTTCAAAATGTTCCCAGTTGCAATTTACTTTACGCTTTTTATCATTATGACTTGGGGTTTTTTACTACTTTTAATGGCGGCTGACTGTCCACACAGTAGCATTATTTAATGTAATCCATCCCTTTACATGCAAACGTTTTGTCAAACTCTCTCTCTCTCTCTTTAAAGATAAAATTTTCTTTAATTGCGCATTGTTCATTTTAACCCTTTGTCAAAGGCAATATTGATTTTGACGATTCCAATAATTTTCAAGAAAAATACCTTAACAAGCACATCATCAATTTTAATAATAGTTTATATGACCCTATATCACCTTTTATCATCATCACATCACACACCATTATCATTCTTATTAATACTAGACACTCTACGCTGGGATTCCAGGTTTTTGTGCAAATAAAACTTTAAAAAATGTTGGCTCATAAAAGTCTGTTATCTAAACAAGATTTACAGATGAGATGATGAAAGCTTTAAAAAAAGAAAAAAAATATCTGCGCAAGTAACTGGTATCTCACCACGGTGCTTACGGTACTGTTCACACACGTACTTACTTGGTAGGGGTTTTTTCGCTATTGTGGCTATTATGCTGAGTGCTTCTATAAACTCTTGAACAGTTTATCATTCTTTTGTCTGCTGGCTGTTGGGTGCCATAATAAATTCTAACAGGCCCGCGATATTAGAATCTCTCTCGTATCCCCGCAATTCGGAATTCTATCTACTGTGTGTATCGTCAATTTTTTTTATTATTTGCTGAAAAACTTATCAGTACATATAATTTTTTCTTTAACAAGCGATTTTTTATATCTTGAAATTTATCATAAACAAAAGAAACTTTTAACATTTTTATAATAAATATTATACTGCTAAATAGCATCATAAAATGAAGTGCAAAAATGTACAAATTGTACATTTATTATTGATAAGAAAAAATAATGTTTATTATGAAGAAGAGGATGTGTCATTTGTGTAATAAATAAAACGAAATAAACAGCTTTTTTCACAAACACATAATTACAAGTATAATGAAAGAAAAAAAAACATTTATAAGGTGAGTTTTTAAGTTCACGTTAATAAATGCATATCTACAACATTGTTGAAAAGAGAATACAAGACGGCATTCTATAGAATAAAATATTATCCATTTAGATTATCCGACGATCTTAGCATTCAGCAATTTAACACAGACAAAATCAGAGAAAGGACAATACTACTACTAGCTAATAATTTAGTTATAATTATATTATAACTACCGAAGCTAGTTTTAATATGGGTGGTAGCTATAACCGACAATGACAAACTGAAAATCATGGCTCTGATCATCTATCTTTACGGAATTGAAAGTTTTTATCACCTGGTGCACAATTTTGCTACTTAAATAAATTAATGCNCTCTGATCATCTATCTTTACGGAATTGAAAGTTTTTATCACCTGGTGCACAATTTTGCTACTTAAATAAATTAATGCGATGACTATCGTCATGCATGTAAGTAAAATCTTAAAACATTGTTCAACAGCAACCTTAACTATTGTAGATTTTTAATCCATTTTGCCCACACTGTAGAAACCTATCAAAACACCAGTGCACTGCACCATCTTACCTACTACATGGTATAATTTTACAGTCTCTATTAGGTAGGTACATTACGCACAACTAAAGATAAAGTTTCCAGATAAAATTGACCACAACTGTGACTAGCCAACTACTGTACGTCTGCCACATTCACAACAATGCAAACAGCGGTAGTATTTTAATGTTCCTGTCTCCTGCTCAGTTTTACTACTATACTTTCTGCACAGCGGCACTAATAAAAAGACGATTCTTTTAATACTTCTTGTTTTTTTTGTAACGCCATAGCATCATGCATTCTCGTCCTCTCCACCACTTTAACCAGCGCTGCAATCCGATAATTTATACTGGTTGCATGTTTCATCATTTTCATTTAGATTCCTTCGTGAACCTACACACACATCCATTATTATGCTCATCATCAACATTTTAAGAAGGATTCCTTTCATTTTCATTTTATGTATTTCCTCTAAAAAATATACTCATAAAACCATAATACATTTCATCTCCTTCTCTCTCTCTCTCTTTCGCTGATTATTATTATGACGATGATGACGACATGAGTCTTCTTAACTACACGACCTGATCCTACTGGAAAGTCGTAATTCTGTCAAAAAAGTCAACAAGTACGACTACTACCTGCGCTGCTGTGCCGACTATCATCATCATCATCGTCGTCCGTCGTCATTCCATCCCATGTCGTGTATGCATTTTATCTTTATCTCTTTTCTGCCTTTCTCTCTCTCGCGCTCTCTTGCCATCATGAGCATATTATTATAATATCCCTTTCAAAACACAATGAAAAAACATGGTCTTTTAATGGCTAATATTATCATTATCTTCTACACACAGACAGACATACAAGACACATTGCTACATTTAACAAATGAAGAGGAGTGAGAGAAAAAGGATTTTTTTTCAAGTACTAGTGTTTCGTTTTTTATAATACTTTGACCACCGACTGGTCACTATACTATATACTACCAGCATACCACCACCACTACCACCATCAGCAACATGGTCCATTCATATTATATGATGATGTTGCAACATTGCATGTTAATCTTTATTACTATAATATGACCACTACTTTTTACGGCTACTGTTGTTGTTGTTGTTATTCAGTAGTAGTACAATTTACAGCAACAACAATGATATACTTGATTCATTTCCATTATTATCGAGGATTCCTCTGTTTCTCTCTTTAAAGACAAGTAAACATTGTTTTTAAAGAAAAGCCCGATCATCATCATCTCATCTCACGATAATCTTGTGTAATGGTAAAGTAAACTGGGCGGTAAAGAACACAAGAAAAAGAGTTTTCTTGGCTGCTGCGTTCCTTTCCTATCAACTCATCATCATTACTCCTTTCTTTCTCTAATATACCAACTCTCTTCTCTGTTTAAATACTACAAAACAATAATATTTGCATTGTTCGTTTATGCTTGTTCATTCTTCAGACGATATAGACTCGGCTCACTGCTGCTGTTGTTTCTGCTCCGATCCGACATGCAAATACAGTGGCAGTTTCAAACGAGTGATTATCATCATTCACGTCGTCGGAAAAAAAGTCGATGGTCATCCTGGTGGTGGCAATGTTGTTGCTGCTGGTCTGCACTCCGCACCTCTATCAAAAATATCGGTGTGTTATGCCTGCCTGCCAGGATAAGGAAAAAAACAGGCTTGGTCGCCGGCTTGACGTTGTTGGTATATATGCATGTATGTGAGTAGCTTTGTGTTTCTTTTCAAAATCTGAAGCGGATGAGGTGATATGAATCTTTCGGAGGAGTATCTGTTGCTGTTCTTGATGATGATGAAGAAGCTGCTGCTCCTATCACATTGTCTGATGGTGGTGCATATATCGACAGTAACATCATCATCATCATTGTTGCTCACTCATCATCGTCACCGTCATCTGCCGCGCAGCAATACACGCAAACACGATAACGTCAAAAGAGAAAGATGGTAATGCTGTCGGTGAACGTCGAACAGAGTGTTATCATCATCATCATCTGCCAATATAATTGCAGAAAATATGACGATATGATGGCGATGGTTATGATGATAATGGCAAACATTGGAATTATAATTTCACAATTAAATGTGAATTACAAAAGGCTGATGATAATGACGATGGTCGCTGTGATGATGATGATGATGCTAATCAAATAGGATAATATTCTGTCTGATGCTTGCTGCACAGAATATCAAACACGAAACGGGTTGTTTTGTAGGAGGGGTAAAAAGGCGGAAGATGAGCGGAGAAAGAAAGAAAAGAAATGAATGGAATGGATTAAGGTAAATAGGCTCAAGTTTGTGTTGAAGCATGTTGTTGTTGTATGTAGTTATTTACACGGAAAGCGATTTACAAGTAGATAAATACTCTTTTTTAATAAATTGGTACATAGTACATAATCATGTATGATTTGTTAATGGGAGAAAATTACATTAGCAAATAGAAGTAAATGGCGACAATGATGTTGATGGTGATAATAATGATGATAATAGCAGCACAAAATCTATTTTGCTTATACAGAAGAAAAAAACCTGTTGAGAAGTCGGTTTCATTTGATTTAAGTGAGACAATGAGAATATAAAAAAAGACATGCAATATTGAGAATTTTCTTATATCTGGGAAAATTGACACGGTCGGTCAAACAGTTATCTTCCTTGAGAATAGAACCGATGATGATGCTACCAGCGCAGCGGTCTACTGTAAATAGACATGCAAAGAAATGCAAAGCCAACAACAAAGTTTACGACAACAACATTTCCTCAGCTCACATTTGTTATTGTTTAATTACTCTCAGAAATAAAATCATCGACATGTTCATAATATAAGAAAAAGTAAAGTTTCTTCTTTAGAGTTTTGTTCTTGTACAAATAATAATAGTAATAATAATAAAAAGTTGCAAAATCATTTGCACTTTTGTAAAAAACGCATTCATCATTTTTCCTTTAAGGAAAAGTCATATTTACCGACAAATTCCACACAAAACAACATTATCTTTCCTTCCCGGGCATATAACACAAGTCTGTCATTTTTTATATTCTTGCTGCAAAGCAAAGCCATCATCGTCGTCTGTAAGCTGTTTTTTATTATTGCTTGTTTTATTTGTACCAAAGCATATTATATTTGCCACACTGGATGCATGCTAATGATTTCGTTGAAAAGGATCAAAGAGGCATTATCGTAGCTTTTTATATTTATGATTTCGAATAATCCTTTCACGTAATTTCTTTGCACGGCTACGCGTCTCTTTTTTTTATCCTCATAGAAAAAAGCCATAAGGCATCGCTGCTGCTGCTGCAACAAACAATCACACACAACTTACAACAATCAGCTCCACAAACAACAATCATAACAATCAGCAAAACTAACTAAAGTTGATGTTGTGCATAAACTAAGAATATATGTATATTTTTTCTCTTTTTTTAAATGGAACCCTTTTTTGTCGAAAAAGGGTAAAAGGAATACAAACACGAGAGAAATTGTAATGTGCACGTACGAAAAGTTGCTACAAAGGAGCATAATGAAAAAATTGCAACTTTTTTTCTCTCCTAAGAATTATTATTATATTTTCTCCGTTGCATTTTCAAGATGAGAAGAAAAAGAAGAGAAAAAGAGTATCCTTTGTTGCGTGGATTTTTTTAACCAGTGTGATTTTTCATTCATATCACACACATTACTTCATCTCATCATAATCATTACCATCAGCATGAGCTGTGAACCACCACCACCACCAACAGCAGCAACAGCAGTAGTACCAAACATCATTACCATTATCGTTATTATCATTATTAAGAAAGTAATAACAACCAGTGGTACAAGCTAAAAATGTACAAAAATGAGTCGACTGGCAAATTCTAGAAAAGGAAGAATAAGATTATATTATTATATGTGCTTTTTGTGTGTGTGTGCAACAAGAACAGGATGATGAGGGTGAAGAACGAAGACAAGGAGAAAATTTATTTCCAATATTATTATCACGTAGCAAACAGACAGGACATTGTATACATTTTGATTTTTTCATTAAAAAAATAAGATGTGTCTGTCTATAATATATTATGGTGTAGTGTGAGGAGAAAAAAAGAGAATAATGAGAAGGAGGATTGTTGTGTGTGTGTGTGCGAGGAACAAAACGGTATAGCACATACTTACCAATATGATTAGATATTACGTTATGCATAATAAATGAGATAAGACAAGGCAGAGAGGCTTGTGATGATGATGATGATGATGACAAAAAAAAGAGTTATGATGGCGAATCGCGATGATGAGATTTAAAACAACACACATTATTACACATTACGCTATTGTAAATCGTAAAACGACTAATAATTACGTGTTTTTATAAAAAAAGACGAACAACAACGACGAGGAGGATATGAGACTAAAAGAGAAAAGAAAACAGACGTACGGGAAAGGGGAAGGGAGATTTTTTTTCCACAGGTGATCTATCCTCTCCGTTTTTCCTTACATACTATTCTCTTTGAAAAAAATAACAGTTCAGTCAAGTGGTACCAAAGTACTAGATTCAAAGTCAGTACCGTGGTAATATCCGAGTGGGCGACATTCTCGTTTACCGACCCTTGAGCTTTTTATTACCCTGGTTCATAATCGGATCATAAAATGATAAAAAGAGACTTAAAATTGATTGGGTATTGTTGAAGTCACAAATATACCGGATAAATGCCCAGTCCTGTATAACGTAAGCACGCTTGCTAAATACAGTTAATACAGCACATTATAATGTGTAATAATTACTATTTCTCAGCCAGCTATGCAGACGTTATTGCTTAAAATCTTAGAATGCGCTATATTATAACAAATAAAAAGATGTTATTACAGCTATTACAACTATTGACAGCTTTGAAAAAT
>JAHZMT010000006.1:0-13893 GCA_027743785.1 Sinhomidia bicolor
AAAGCAGTAAATCATTCCACATTTGTCTTTGAAAACATATATATTACATCTTTATGATTGTCAAAAAAGAAGAAAAGGAATTTCATTGTGTGTAAGTGTATACGTAAGTAAGTAGCGTGTGGGCATATACAAAAAAGAACTCCAGCACAGCATTCTTCGTATCAATCATCATCTTTTTTCATCATCTCCCCTTGCTTGTTAAAATGTTACATTCAGAGTAGAATTTCTGGAGGGATGCTTCAAGGACGACAGTAAGTAAGAAGCAGATTATATTATAGTAGGTTCTTCAATAACGGCAGCGACACAATGTCACGCCAAGTGAGTAAGTATATTTTGTAGAAAAGAAGATGGCATAATAATAATAATATAATATTGTGCTTACAAACGCACAATAGGAGACAGACTGTTGTGTACACCCAAATAATATCGAGTTTCCGACTACCCCGAAAAATCTGTGAACCTTTTGCAATTCATCTGTGTAGCCCTTCCCCTACTCTAGTGCCAGTGCCAGTGCCTAACACAGCTGCAGCACAAAAACGCGCAGAGGAGAGGACGATGATCATCCTGCAACTTCTTATTACGTTTTATATTACAACAACGTTGTAACTACTGCTTGTCTAAAAACTTGAAAGAAGAAAAAAATGCTGAAATAATGAGGTATAAAAAATGAAAGAATGCAATTCTTCCCCTTCTCGTATAACTTGACATGTATCTACTTATTATACTTACTTTAACGCTACATTGTCGTTACGCATATTATCAACCTCATTTACAAGGGCACAACATGCTTTTCACTCATGTTCATTGCCTAGCTCTTCTAATTTGACTTTCTTCGTCACCCTGTTTTGTCAGTAGACACACAACAGCATTTAATGAACGCCTCCATCCATTCCTTCGGTCTTGAAAAATAACTCTGTATTTTTTTCAAATTTAAAAATGCATTTCTACATTTTTGTATTGTAAACTAGAAACGTATGGAAAAGCATTATGCAATGAGAATAATATATTTTTTTTGAAGCAAGAAAGATTTTTTTTGTTTTCGCTTTCCCTTAAGCATCTTCACAAATTTCATTTTAATGAGCAGCATTTTTCAACTGAATACCATCGTATGTAAGTAAAGTAATAATAATAACGAGGTTGCATAGGATTTTCATAGGGGTCATAACATAATGGTAACTTTGTAGCATGATGATGCTGATGATGGTACAAAAGAAAAAGAGCTGCTATACAATACTAGTATTACGTATACTCGTCAGGAAGTTGATGGTCTATTATATTTATTTTTTGACTAATAGCTTGTATTATATAACGTCCTTGTCTTATATTTTTAAAGCACGTTATCTGTTGTAGCATTAAGCTTGTCTGTTTTCTGTTACGACTACTAGATAGAGTTTGTGCAATAACAGCGCTAAAATGGTAAAATGCGGAAAAATACTATTACATCTTTTTATTATTTGAATAAAGTTCTTGTGAATGAAATTCTATTGAAGTTCATTCTGTAGAAAGGGCTTGCACGTTTCCTCTGTAGAAATTAATTTATTTACGATGCACACAAGTAAAATTAGAATGGGTATGCATATGATGTATGTATATGGGAACTGCTGGTACTTAATAATAATAAAAAGTATTTAAAGATAAAAGCATGGAAAAACTACAGAGTATACCTATACAACCTTTGAAAATAAATGGAAACGTGGGATGAACACTTTTATTTTAATGAGTGGTGTTTTAGAGTTTTCTACAAAGTTCTTTTTTCAAAATGCAACATTTAGAAAGCTTGTTTTAGTCAAAAAGGTGTGTGCATTGTGCAGCAAAATTGGCATATAGATTCCGTTTTACGTAAAAAATAAAGTGCAATTAAAGTATACCCAAGTTTCATGCTTGTACTAATGAACATAGCCAAAAGTGTAATTATTTGTAAAATAAAAATATTCATGGTAAAATTTCATGAAACCGGTATTAATGAACTGGACGAGCCTGATACACGTTAAGTTTTATATTTTATTTTAATACAAGCTTTATACTAAGCACCCATGTTGTAAATTAAGTGATATGCCAAGACGGAGTCTAAAACATGAAAAGAGTTTAATGGGTACATGCATGCAATGAAGTCTCTTTTCCACAAAACGTTTACGGAAATTCTAACGGTATGGAGGCAGGTAAGTAAGTAAGCGATACTAATCTAGCATTAATAAATGTACAAATAACATACCTACCATAGTCAAAAACTAGAATGACAACAGCGCATAAACTTTTAAGGCAACAAGCATCCTTACTTTTATGACTTTAGCGCTGGTGTTGCCAATGTAACTCTTCCAAAAACGACCTAATCACCCATATCTATCATTCAATGGACAGTTGAGAAGACTCCAGCAAAAATTATATCCTGAGAAGCCAGAAAATGTCGCGTAAAAAGATTTATAATCTGCGAAACCCTACAAAGATCATGCTTTGCTTGAATACCTATACGCAAAGGAACAGATTTGTTGTGGAGATACACGGTCAAGTGTGGTGTAGTACATTACATTGCACGCTACTTGGACTAAGGAAGAAACATCGACCCATACTATACTACTACTCCCAGCGGCTCTGTCTCTCTTTCTCTGTCTCGTGAAGGTTTATTATTACAACACTTTTTTGCAGGTGCGTTCGCAAGAAAACCTAAGCATGTATATACATAAATACCATGCGTTCGTTTTAAAGCGTACTAATGTTAGTAGTTATAGTGTAGAAACCACGACAACCACAACTTGTATTCCTATTCTAGATTAAGTATATGATACGAACAAGTGTGTCGTATTTCATGTCATTTACTTGTTACAAGAACACAGAACGGGAAAAAAATATATTAACGCACATACAAGTAAGTACATGTTAGGTGTCAACGGAAGAAATATCTCTCATCAGCTTCTTCTCTCACAAAAGAAATTGCGTTCACACTGGTTGCTGGTGTCACGTTAGGTACACGTTATGTGTATAGTGGGATAATATCAACTTTCTCAGTGTACTATGTATTATTATATATATAGCGTAGCAAAGAGGAAAAAAGCATTAAAGGAATGTGTACTCTACAGCTTTTCATAAAATATTACTTGTAGTAGTTCTTGCCGGAATCGGTACAAAAAACACGCATAAAATGGCATGGCAGTGTATTTTCCCGGTAATAATGGGCTCACACACACACACACTGACGAACGTAATGATGATTGCTGGTAACTAACTAATGTTACAATAGCACATGGGATGAAGGTCTGATTCTCTCACCAGCACGCGGTCACAAAGAAAGCATGTACTGAAAACAGAAGCAAAGAAATTCTGCATTTGCTTTTGATTATTTTACAAACGTAGTCTAAAACGAGTATATCACTTCATAACGAGTATATCTTTATATACTAAATAAATATGCATTATTTTACCGCTAGAATGAACAAGAATATCTTTATATATTTAACTGTAAAATATCAAGATGCAGAAAGACAAACAAAAAACTACATTTTATATACCCTAATAATATGTGAGTAATAAGCAAAAAAATAACTTTTAGTGTTCATAATTTGTCTTTTCCTTTGAAGAGGACTTTTGTTAAGGTTGAAACGACGAGATAAAAATAAAAATTCTTTGCTTTTCTGTTTCATTCGTTGTCTCCAATATTATTTTATTTAACAAAAAAAAACGTATTTTCACGGTTATATGTTGGAATTGTGTCTAGTCAATAAAGCAACACCACACTGGCTTAAGCAAAAAGAAAAAAAACAACATGGGTTCTTTTGGAACATTGGAACAACATTGGAAAGGAAACGCAAAGGTAGAAAGGTACCTTAGAATCAGCAAACATGACTACCAACCGAGGCATTTTCAACTATATCCCGTTAAAAAACAAGTAAGTGGGCATGGTAAAGCGATTGCTTTGCTCGCAAGCAAGAAATAAAGCAGAAAAGTGTATTAAGTATTGTCTACGCAGTTATTTTTGTGTGTGCACAAGAAAAAATCTACAAAGGTGATGACGATGATGATAATGATGATTTTCCTCTTGTTGTTCAGATGTTGAAAGGTAAATAGAAAACAACAAAGGAAAAAAATGAACATTAGGACACCTCACCACAAAACACAACCAAAGCAGCAGCAACAGCAGCATTTCTTTCCAACTGATACACGGAACAAGGAAGCTTTCTTTGTATTTATATATATTTTTGGAGAACCAACCAAGTAGTGTATCTCCAAGTTTTCATCACCATCCTTCTCTCTCACATTCAAAATAAAGAGCGACATAGAATTTTTTTGTGTAATTTTGTGTCTTCGGGTAGGTAGGTATATATTATGTACTGTATTGGATTGCGAGCAGTGAGTGAAGAGAAAGAACAAACGCTAAAAAAAATGAAAGAAATTGCTTTCACAGGGATGCTCATACAGTTAAGAAAGCAGGAGGAAAGAGTGAAGAAGCGATCTCTCCAAAGAATAAAAAGATTTATGTTGTTGAGAGAGTTACAGCAGCAGAGAAAATTACTGGTCGTACCCATAATTTGAAGCTCATAATGGAACGGATGTCATAAACTTGAGAGGTTGTAATGCCTTTTCTTTTCACAGGGATTTTCTTCTCGTCTTTTTTTCGTCTTTCCATTTTCTTCTCAAGTTCAAACAGGTACACACCATCACGTACAATACACAGTTGGCAAAGCGAGTGTAGTTTGTAGAATGCATGCTAGAGAGTTACTTTATATTCTAGAGTATGGGTTTGTAAAATTTTATGTGCCATTGGCTATACGATAGAGGTAGTTAGTAATATACAGGTGTGTATTGTGAATTGCTGGGTATTTATGTACTAATCTGTTCTGTCTGGCCACTAGTTCTTTTGGCNCTGGGTATTTATGTACTAATCTGTTCTGTCTGGCCACTAGTTCTTTTGGCAAAAGCGGAAGTTTTTTCAGAAAGTACATACGGAATTTCCCCGTTAGTTCATTGAAGCCAGAAATACACGTGTATTTAATGAAAATTTCTAATTATGACATTGACAACATGTGCCTTTTGCTTTTCATCTTTTTGTACACTAATGTTTAACTATTTAGATTTTCCAAGTTTTTTTGTAAAAATTAAATGTGGTTCCTTAGATTTTAATTTTGGCACATTCATATTGAATTCCTAAAAAAATAAGGAAGGTATTCTCTTGACCAGCATCTCTTTGGGAGAGACCGTTGAAAACCAGATTATTTCTAAAGCAAGTTCAATATTATTCACATTACAAATGTATGTATCACTATATTTATTGTCAAGTATAGTTACATATATTGTTTGGTAAGAGGGGAAAAATAAGTTCTGCAATAAATCAAATCCAATGATTTTTGGCGTTTAAAATTTTTTAATTTAAATTTTAATGCTCGAGGAAATTTCAGTGAACTGACTTTTTAAATATACTCAATCAACGTTACTAGTTAAAACTAGTGGCATTGGTATTTAAAAGACAGTAAAGCATATTGATTGTTTCAATACATATGGAAGTTTGGTTCCCATGTAGGAACTTTGAATGTACTTTTGTTTTCAAGACCTTTGCGCAGCAGTAGAACTCACCAAAATTTGCATATTCAGGGGTATTATTGTACTGATTTTAGAAGTCACGATTCATGCTACAGTATGAGTACTTATATGACTGACATGACAACACGGCAGTTTAAGAATTACGGTCTAGTGTACAATATCATATATATTTTTTATGACATGACTTTAGGTTACGTTCAAGGCAATTTATTTTCTGCATTTCTACATGGAAACCTTGTCACTGGCTTGCCATGCACCACCGCACCAGCTGTATATCTGTTTCATCTAAACCTTCAAATATTGCTTATCTGTACATTGTGTGTGTACTTTCTGCTACCATCTTATTTGTTGGAAAACTATGCAAATTCCAAAATATGTAATGAAGATTTTAATTAAATACATGCCTATATTTAAATTTTTCAAAGTACAAAAGTACTTTTTTTGAAATTTTGAGATTGAATTGCAAGACACATGTATGTTCAATCATAATTTCTAATAGGGTAGTATTTTGTAATGTATTTACAGATGCTAACACCAAAGTAATTGAAATGCAGGCAGATAAAGATAATATGCATACCTCTCTAGCTAAATACATTTTTTACGCTAAATTGATCTATTAAAAAGTTTACCACTGTCTCTGTTAATCATTTTGAATGGATTTGTTTGTTTATTTTTAGTTTAGAAAAAATCCAAGAGTTAAAAATTTTTTAATATATTAAATTCTATCCAAACAGTAATCATTTTGCGTAACGTCAAAGCATTAGCAAAAATATGGTACTACAGCATAAAAATTTTCCGTTTTACACATGAACGGTTATTTGGTGAAAGCAAGAATCAATATTAATTAATAAAAACTTTACTGGGTTCCAGAATTTTTCCAAAACAAACGCAACATGGAACTACCCGTGGTGGTTCTTTTCTCTTGCACGCTGGAATCCTGGCGGACCAGCGTGGTACGGCGAGGACAATCGCCTCACGCCCATACTGTATTTGCATCGGTCTATTTTAACGCTAATAGCTGGATCATTGACCTTCATTTTAGTGTTCTTCATCGTCCTGCCCATCATTAGACACAAAGTTCATTCGTTGATTGCTGTAATACAATAAAAGTCCTTATTTAAAACACAAAGGTTCTCAACTGAATTAAAACAAGTGTAAATCTTTAAAAATTGTACAATGAATTGTCGATTGTCCGTTTTAGGCTGTTAACTCAATGGCCATTGGAGTAACAATCGGGTTATGTTTGATTTCTCCAGAGTGGATCAGAGGACATGGAGAGGTGCAATCCCCACTGGATTATTTTATAGCTCAGGTACTTCAATTCATTATACTTTAAATATGCAAACTTTTCTCACGAAAAAAATCTTTAAGCTTTTAGTAAAATTTATGCAATTATTTGTGTATAGCCGTTCGAATATGATCTTGGAATTCACGTTGGCTTATCGTCCTTCAATGTGACACTAGCAACTATTGATAGGAATTACGACGTGCAATTGAATGGATCCTTGACTCTTCGTACTGATGGGAACCGCGCCCCAGAAATATTTTACAACGAGCAAGTAAGTGCTAGTAAATAACTGGTAGTTTACGTACTAAAAAGTTGCATTTGTGCAATGCTGTAAAATTTTATGAAAATAGAAAATTGCTTTATTTCTTCCGGTTAGGTATTTTTAGGCAACTCCTAATTTCAAAAAAATTGCATGATTTGATGTTATACAAATGTACGTATTTCTGCAAAAAGTTTTGATACTTTTACTTCTTTTCAAATTGCAATAATCTAACCAGACTGTTGTCTATTTTTGGCTGATGACAATTTTACAGGTAAAGATGTATCTTCCCAGCAATTTTAGATGGCGTAATGGTAAAAGCTCTCGATCGTGGACTGCCCATTCCCATTCTCACCGTATACGAATGTTTGTTGTCTGCCACCGAGGGTTTCGAATGGTCACAACGAATTCTCGAAGCCGGATACCATGTGTACCTCATCTTAGTGTTTGCTCTAGTTGGATGGTTTTTAGCAATTTTGCTGGTGGCTGCAATTCCCAGATACGGAAGTTATGGCTTCATTGCAGTTGGCATTCTGATGATCTTTGCCTCGGTAGTCTATTTTTACTGGGTGGCGATATCAGAGGCTCTTCCTTGTATAGTTATTGGAGATACTTACATAGAGCTACGGTATAATAATAATATATACATATAATACAAGCATACATGTCTCGTACCCGAATTCACAAGTAATCTGGTTGATCTGCAAAGTAATAGTATTAAAAAAATACTAATTGAATTTCTCTACTCCAGGTACGGTATCTGCTTTTGGGCTTCGCTTGCCATGGGCTTATGGTCGACAATGTACGGATTCATGCTTGCCGTGTACGATGTTATTCATCCGGATAAATTCCTGACAATTTTTGATCTTGACTACGAGCATAAAAGAGCTCTCGCACGGGCTCACCGTTTCACTTACTCAAAAACCGATAGAGAAGATCTCTACTACTCATCGATGAAGAAAAAGTAACTCTCCATCCATACAACCATCACACCACCACCACCACCACCCGTAATAGTTTTGGCAACTTTTCAACTGGGTTAAATTAAAAATTATTTAAAAATCTGTTTCATTTAGTACCAAAAGTTGAGCGATACAACAACTGCACAATATCCGCATTTAATAACGTTACCCACCTTGCAAAGTTTTTTTTGTACAGCAGCAACAAGAACAAAAAATGATACAAACTCTAAACTTAAATATGACCGCAGAGATGTTAAAGTTTGTCATGCATGAAATCTTTTTTTTTTGCCCACTCATTTTCATATTCAAACAGAGAATATGATGATGATAGACAGTACAGTTGTCAAGTTTATACTTACAACACTCAACTACAAAAATACTCCAAATTAGACAACCAAAGCCACCTTCAACCTACATTGGTTACGTTAGATACGTACTTTCCTTACATTATGTTTACGACTTGAACATAAAAAAATATTCTGACAGGAAAAAGCAGATTTTAAAAGGATTTCAAAAAAGAAACTTTTTAAATATTATATTTGTCATACATAACATGTCAAGTCAGCCACTACTACGAGTACGCCAGAACTGATTAGTTTACCCAAAAACCAAAATTTCTACTAATATTTTTAAAAAACATATAAATCTCTATTTATCGGTAGTGGTAGGTGTGCGTGTTCGCGTTATCGCTTATTTGTATCGTTATAATAATTATTTGGAAAAAGCTTACGCAAAAAATGCAATGTATACATAATCATAAGCAAGTTAAGTTTTTTTAGAAGGTTATGATGAACATTCCGATAAGTTCCCTCTGATGTTTTGGTAATGGAAAATGTTATAAAATATGTATATGGCCATCAATAACTTGAAAATGCTGTTTTCGTTTTGTGTGCGTAGTAGAAGTAGGCAAAAATAGAGTAAATAATAACATTGAAAAATGATTATTTGGTAATATGTTTGTTTACTTGTTATTGGAAAATATAAAGTGTTAAGTTTACTTTTTCTAGTCTTATTGAAGCTAATCTAGGGAATTAGTAAGGTTTACTTATATTAAATAATAAATGAGTCATTTTTATATTTAACCTGCGCATAATTTATCAAAATGCACTTGTTTTCGTTTCCATCTTGTATATATTATTATACGTTACATTTCCAACCATGTAAATTCATTAAAATCTTTATTTTGTGGCATACATGCATACAAAATTCAACTGGTAATCTACCGTAATAATAATATTACACATATTTAACCTGCGCATAATTTGAAACATATTTTTGAAAAAAAATACTTTTATTTATTTTTTCTGTTATTACTGTTATTATGAACAATCAAAATGCACTTGTTCCCGTTTCCATCATGTATATATTATTATACGTTACATTTCCAACCATGTAGATTCATTAAAATCTTTATTTTGTGGCATACATGCATACAAAATTCAACTGGTAATCTACCGTAATAATAATATTACACATACTGACTGTAGAAAAAAATATATTTTGATACTTTTTTGGATTTTCACTGGTTTTGTAAAATAGCGTCGTATTTCATCTTTTACGACCTTTCACAGATGAAACTTTTCATTTCACGGGATTTAAGGCTTCTTTCAACTTAAAAATAGTTTATCTATGACGAAGCCATGTCATGTATGCATACATGTATTTGTCTACAATGTCCGTAACGGTTAACGGTTCGAGTTCACTCTCACAAAGAATCAGAGAGAGCTTCTTTTTTTAGGGACTCGCATACCTTTAATATATTTACTTTTAAAAAATTTCTGAAATACATGCATATGTCAAACTTCAACATTTCACAGTAACAGACATAAATGTAAACCAATATTGGAAAAACAGAAAAAAATTAACCGCAAACCGAAATTGATCATAGTATAATGTTTTTCTCTAAAAGCCAGTTTTTTAAATCAATGCAATGTAAAGTAATGTTTCAAAGTGATTCTGCAGACACACATATCATATTAGACGGAAATTCAATATCCATTTCCACCTTCGCACGTAAAACTCGTTTTCAAAAAGCACATAAGCAAATGTTTAAAATTTGAAAAAGGAAACATAAAGTTTGTTATATATTCACGCGTTGTATGGAGACATTTTTAATAACTACATATATCCTTGAGTCGGGTCGACACAGACGAAGGAGACCACGTAAGACGGTTTTCATCCAATCAGTGCAATCACCTTAAATATTACATCCCGAACGGATCCGCTGCACCTTCCAAATTTACTTCTATTTGCGTGAGCCATTCTTGTTGATTCTTTTTGGAGCAAAGATTAAATCATCGTCAGTGTAAAAGTAGGCTCAAGGAAGGATAGATTAAAGTTTTTTTCAAAAACCTTGCTTTTCATTTTTAAAATAACAATTTTTAATTTTTTTAAACAAATTTTTTGAAGCATACAGACATGTCTCTGGGCAGGCACGAAATTGAAAGTAAGTGTAGATTTTAGTATTTTAAAAACTCATTTTACTACCATTATATTTACAGGCTAAAAAGTGATTTTTTTACTCTCAAAGGGGCAAAGTTTACCTTTTCAATTTACGACTTTGAGGGGAATGACAAAATTGATGCAACTCAACTTGGTAACGCGTTGAGAGCCATGGGGTTGACTCCTTCTTTGAGAAGAATCAGCAATTTAGGAGGCACCAGAACAAGTAGTAAGTGAACGGTCATTTCTATAATATAATCTACTGTATTTTTTTAAAAAAGTGAAGGTTAAGTAGCTCGTTATTTTCCAAGATGAGAAAACGATCACCCTCGAGGAATTTCTTGCCATATACCAGGAAGCCAAGGGGGACAAAGTAGAAGGTTCATACGAGGAGTATTTGGAGTGTCTGTACAGTTATGACAAAGACAAATGTGGAAAGTTGAGCGTGAATCAGTTGGCGTCTCTGCTGATGGGATATGGTAGGCCTTTTACAATCCATCAAAAAGCTACACTTTGCACTTGACATGTACCTATAATAATTGTACTGTATGTACCCGTTACACAGGAGAGGAAAAACTTGATCGAGACGAAGCAGAGGAAATTATTTTGGATTGTGGAGACCCATACCAAGACGAAGTGTACTATAAAGGTAGACAATATTATAATATGTGAAAAGGGATCTATATTTAGCCATAGAGAAGATTAAATGATTCATGTGCTTACTAAATGATGAGTCACGTGGGGTTGAATTCTTTGTCGTTGAATACAGACTTCATTAAGAACTTGATGAAGGGTCCCGACCTAAAGATTCCTCCAGCCCTGTTGATCCAACAAGCTCGGGCCGGGTTAGGAAGTGATGATACTGCAGCAGCCGAGGGTAATGAATGAAAATGAAAGAAGGAATGAATGAAAAAAGTCTATCTATATAGGTATACATGTATAATATTATTGAAGAATGCTAGGTGTTCTAGTTTAATTTTAAATATTATATACCTAGTTATTGTTAGCAATTAGCAATAATTAGCATCATTGCCAACTTGTCTGTCTGTCGGTGATGATAATGATGATACATGTAGGTACAATTTGTGGATCATGATAAAATATTTAATATACGTACGTATTTTGCCATTTAACTTTTGTGCATTTACTACTATCCAACATTTACACATTTCATTTGACTTGACTATAATATGTCTTCTTTAAGTCGTAAGTAAAGTATAGGATAAATGAATTACGTACTCTAAATTTTGTATTTAAGTTTATAGAATTTTAAGTGAGTCTTTCTCAGTTCAAAATATATAAAGCTAATTGGCAGTCACTTTTATCACTTTTAATGAAAAAAAGTTTACAATTTACACATTATGTATTATATTAAATAAAGATAATCTCATTGTGTATATTTCCAAATAATTTAATACACGTTCACAAACACAAAGATTCTTTTTATTTTTTCACAGTCAACAACAGTCAGCTATTGTCATACATATTAATAACAGCCAACAGCACAAAAGATTCCTACCGACCTATTGAATGAAAAAATGCAACTATTAAAAAAGCATATTATGCTCATACGAGTGAAAATAACTATAATTGTCTGCTATATTACAGAGGAATTCCTTTAGTAAGCAAAGTAAGTTTTCGAGAAGTGAAAAATTACATCGAATTTTACTTTTTTCCACATGATATCTTCGTATAATATGTTCAATAAGACAAGAATGGACAGACTGGAATGAACTTTACTGTCATTTAGTAAGAAAAATTACAGATTTCGTTAGTAGTTCAAATTGATTTTTTTATGGTCAGTAGTCTGTAGAGTAGAATGTAAATGCTTTAGCTAATTTCCAATAACAAGCAAAATGTAGTGCAATTTGTTCCAAAATAAAAATGTCGAAAATATAGTACCGTGTAAATAATTACTTATTATATACTTTTTAGATTATTTTGCAGCTTGACATTAGCATGTACAATTTTGCAAATATGCGATAGTAAATTTAGATTTACTCAAGTAGGACTTATTTATTTGTGGACTCCTATTACGTGAAAACTGATTTAATTGTTATACTATGCTCCAAAACAGAAATTTCGGAAAATGAAAACCAAGGCAGAAGTAGCACGAAGAAGCAAAGGAACATGGAAGGAAACGACAATGATGACTACACTTCCATTAAAAAAGAAAATGCATCTTCAAATAACATTAACGGCTCTGCTCCTAGTGACGCCGCTGAAGAAGCGAGTCTTAGGAAAAAAGACTCTGTTAAATCAACCCGTACGAGGGATTCGGTGAAGTCCAATGCGGACAATGACAATCAGGATTTGCGACGTGGATCAACTCAAGAAATGGCCGATGAGAAGAAAAGAGACTCTGTAAAATCAACCCGAACAAGGGATTCGGTAAAGTCCAATGCGGACAACGACAATCAGGATTTGCGACGTGGTTTAACTCAAGAAATGGCTGAGGAAAAGAAACGAGACTCCGTAAAATCAACCCGAACAAGGGATTCGGTAAAGTCCAATGCGGACAATGACGATCAAGATTTGCGACGTGGTTCAACTCAAGAAATGGCTGATGAAAGAAAAAGAGATTCTGTTAAATCAAACCGAACACGAAGCTCTGTAAAATCAAATGCAGACACTGAAGATCCGGATTTGCGACGGGGTTCTGTTCAAGAAGCTTCTGCGCCTGCCGGAGAAAGGAAAATGTCAAGGAGAGACTCCAGTAAACCTGGTACCGCAAGTGGTGGTAGTAGAAGAGGAACGTCTCCTGACGTAAGCTGCGCATCAGAAGCATCATCCACCGGAAAAGACACTAGGCGAAAAAGAAGTTCGATACAATCAGGTACCGAAAATCCTGATGAAGTGTCTTCCCCAGATGTAAACAACATATCAAGAAAGTCATCTCGCAAAAGTATTACTGGAAAAAGAGACTCTGTCAAGTCAAGCAAGAGCGCTGCTAGTTATGATGAAGAGGGAGAACTCTCACCCGACGAAGATACATATGAAGCAGAGATGTCTATTGGAGCAAAATCTATTTCAAGAACAAGAGATTCACAAAAATCAGACAAGCCTGACAGGGCAGCTTCCCCGGATGAAAGTTGGGCTTCGGAGGCTGCAGGTTCTGAAATTTCTAAGAGTAGAAGCTCATTAAAAGTAAAAAAGGGTGCAGATAGTGGGAAAATTTCTCCAGACATTAGCGCTGCATCGGATGCAACACCGGATGTGACGAAATCCCGAAGCTCATTGAAGTCAACAGGATCAAGGAGTTCAGCGAAGTCACGAAAATCTGACAAAAAAGAGGAGGAAGTGAAGGCAAAATTTCAACAACCTTTGATTTCAATAAAGACGGAGGGGTTATTTGGCAAGAAAAAAGAATAATATTAATCACAAAAAGCCAAGAATTTTAGAAAAGCCATACA
>JAHZMT010000007.1:0-12098 GCA_027743785.1 Sinhomidia bicolor
CTAGTAAAGTAGCTCTTGTCAGACATAATCATGGTGTCTGTCAGTATACTCATTTTGTGAAAACTCCATCCATATACATATATATGTATAGCTCCAGCAGCAAACTGCTATTCACCTCCTTCCTCCACCACCACCACCTCCTCCTCCTCTTTACTTCACATGCTTTACGTCTAAACGCATTTATATTTGAAGACGCCTGAATTGGATATACACTTTTAGTAGACAATTCACTAGTTTTGTGTAGAGTCTTCTTCTTCTTCCTCTGCCTCTCTTTTTTTTCTCTCTCTCTTCTTTTACTACTACACAAGCTTATATATTTTTGATGTAGTTACGGCTGCTTTCTTTTCTTCTTCTTCTTTACTTCCTTTCTTTATTGCTTGGTTCGTTGTGCAAACAAACCTTGAAGCTTTTTCGCCTTTCTTCACCTCCATTATAATTTAGCTTTGCTGTGTTGCTCTCCTCCAGCAGAGTCCACACACATGTATTTTTTTCATATAATATGCTTGTGTAAGTAAATATATGCTAGTCCAAAAAAAAAGAAGCAGAAGAGAGAGAGAGTACACAGAGGCGTAGTAGCAGAATCGAGTGGAGTGGTGCTAGTTTTCCTCTGGTATGAGAGTTTGTTGAGAAAAGAAGACTTTCATAAAGCACACAAGTGCCATATTCACTCTCCACATTCAACTGCTGCTTTTACTACCATTGTAGTGGACCGTCATCATGATTACGAGAAATTTCCCGTTATTGCTGCTGCTCTCTTTTTTTGCAAAATTCTTTATTAGGACAGAGCGCCTTTCCGCGCCTTCTTTGCTTTTTCATCAGTTTCCATTACGATTTATTTGTGTTGACATACGTGTACCCTTTTTCCCTTAAAAAAGGCGTACTCAAAAGTGCTTCTTCTTCACCACTGTTGGGGCGTAACATGTAAAGGTATTCATCATTGTATATTTACTGATGATAATGTGTAGCCTTTTTGCAGATTTCATAATTAATAAAGTGTGTGGCTCTGCACAACAAGCTTTTCTGTAACCTACATTTTCTGTAACTTCGGTGCCGCTAATGGAAAAGGTAGTATTACGTGTGTTATATTAAGGCAGATAACATACTGCAGCAGGTGGATGTAGAGGGAAGATTGGTAAAATTTTTGTCAATTACCATTTTCTGCGTTTATTTTTTAGAAAAGTTTTTAAAACATCCTTACAATGCAATTTCAGGATTTTCAAAGCCATGTTTTCTTCGAACATCATTCAAAACAGTATTCAAGAAGCTCTCAAGATAAAAAAAAGGTTGAATGATTGATTTGATTAACTTTATATTATTTGTCCGTCCACTACTCGGTTTATGATTATGACTTTTCCTTCTACCTTGTCTACTCTTGTCTCTCTTGAAATGCCGCCGCTTTTTATGCTGGAATGCGTACTATTGAGTATCTTATTTTATATGCCATTATTATTATTATAACAACTACTACTACTGTTACTGCTGCTGGTGCGTTGCGGAGGTTCCTTTACATCTTCTCCAACAGAGAGACATAAAAAATCAAACCAAAAAGACCATAATTTTCATCGTCACAATAACAATGCGGCTGCCAATGAATTTTCTTTTTAAAGGGACTCACTTGTCTTCTTTTCAACCAAACCACAACCATCACCACCACCACTACCATCATCATCATCACTGCTTCTATTTAACTCTTTTAGACCACACTACCAACTGCAGTGTCACTTTTCAACAAAAAAATTATAATATTATTATGCATGCGTGCCTGCATACATTATCAGTAATAATAATATACACAACAAGCCAAGTAGGATAATAAATAAGAATAATATTCATCTACAAAAATCTTTTAAAATTTCCCATCACTGCACATGCAGTGATAATGCAAGAGCGGCAGAACGTGAACAGAACAGACCCATGGCGCAGTTTCGTTCGATATACAATATCTGTTTTTTACGACATCCACTGCGACGACGACGACCATCAAAACTTAAGCTCGTCATGCTTGCAATCTCTTGCTTGAATTTTCTTTGACAGCTTTTCCTTACGGTTCTCTGCCTGTGTGTGTACATAAAATGTACATACTAATATTTTGCTGGACAAGCAAGCAAGTACACTTTTATACATATATTTTAAAAATATAATCTATCAACCTTCTGCACATATAAAATAAAAAAATAATTTTTTTTCAATGCTTGCTTGCACACAGGTTAATAACATTATGAATAATAGATTTGTTCCTGAGTCATCAATAACAATTGCCTGGCGTTTTTTTTCTTCTGTTTGCGACTGTAAATTTAAAATGTGCGCGTGGATCCGCATACAATTTTATGTTATTACCAAACTATTATTATACAACAACAAGTTTTATTTTATTTTATGCATTTCTCCAGTCATTATCCTCATCATCGACAGTTTTCTCTCTCCGAAACCCTGAAGGATGCATCATCATCATCATGACCAATCTATTCTTCTTCTTCTTCTCCTTCAAGTTAGTCACATCATCAGAAAATGTGAATTCGGAATTCACGTCAGATACATCTTCTTGTGCGTTTATGTACACACAACAATGCCAATAATACCGTGTTTTTTTCAGGCTTGGTTCACTCAATTCACATCACAGCACAGCGGCTGCTGAAGAAGAAGAAGAAGAGGAGAAGAACATTTAATATTTTTTTGTGTGTGCCGGAGGATAAGATGTGGAGGTTGTAGGGGACGACGATGATGACGACGACGCTGGTGATATGAAAAGGAAACAAGAAAAAGTAGACAGGAGAGAGAGATGAGAAGGCAATAACACGCTTTTTTTCTACTGCTGCTGCCAGTAATATCAATAAAGAGAAATAGTTTATGTACACACAACAATGCCAATAATACCGTGTTTTTTTCAGGCTTGGTTCACTCAATTCACATCACAGCACAGCGGCTGCTGAAGAAGAAGAGAACATTTAATATTTTTTGTGTGTGCCGGAGGATAAGATGTGGAGGTTGTAGGGGACGACGATGATGACGACGACGACGCTGGTGATATGAAAAGGAAACAAGAAAAAGTAGACAGGAGAGAGAGATGAGAAGGCAATAACACGCTTTTTTCTACTGCTGCTGCCAGTAATATCAATAAAGAGAAATTCTCTTGACTAAAAATAAATAGTAAAAAATAATGCATTTTTTTCTGCTGTGTGTGGTGGTGATCACCACTTGTGCCTCTCCCTTCAAAAGTAAATGCCTGCCTTAGCATAAATGTATATACTCAAGAGTTGTGAGCGAGCACAATACTAATTTTATTTTTTCTTCTTCTTTTAAACTCTCTCTCTGTGTGTATATTTTTTCAATTTTCAATCAACATATTTTTTTATGATTACTCTTGCCCAGAGCGAAACATTAAAAGAAGAAAAAAATATAGTAATATGATAAAAAGAGAGTGGAACAAGATTTTTTTTCTTCTTGGAACAAGAACTTTGTTGAGTTGAGTGTTTATGTTAAGTACATACTGAGTAGTTATATGTTATGATGATGATGGTGATGATGTATGAACTTGTGTAATATAAATATTATGTGTAGAAAACTTTCTGGGAACAACCAAGCAAGTAAGTAAGGTAGGGAGGGAGGGAAACTGGAGTGGAGATCCGTATGGTTTTTTTTCGAAGTGAATGAGTCNTTTTTTTCTAAGTGAATGAGTCTCTTGCACAAGATGATCAGCTAGTTAGCCTGTTAGACAGATCGGAGAAACGAGATTTAGCTGTTAGCAGCAAGCAGTCAGTCAGTCAGTCAACCAATATACTTGATCGTCATCATCATCAGCAGCAGCAGCGATGGTGTGTACTGATAAGATGATCATATTCACTTGGCTTAAGCTTGTTCGTGCACACGGAAACTTTTACAAGTGCATCATCACATTCGTTCTTCTGTGCTGTTGCTGCATGTTGTTAAATCAAGTGGCTTGTGTGTGAGAGGCTAATAATAATATTCCACCTCTTCTCTCTCTCTCTTTGATTTTTTTCTCGTCGTCCCTTCTCTCTTCAAATGCTCAACGTCGTGATAATCATCATCATTGATCACCGGGTACAAAGCAATGAGTCAGAGAGAGAGACACACACAACACAACTTACAATAATTTTATTCTGCACCTGAGGCAAATTTTTGTAGAGAGAGAGTGCATCAGGGCTATTTTAGTCTGTCAGGTTGTTGTACATAACATCGATGTGAGTTGTGGTTGCGACTGTTGTAAAGAAAAAAAATGATGTAATGTGTGCATTATTTTTCTTTCTGGTTTGGTTTGATTTGCTTGACCCATCAACTTTACGACGATGACGAATGATATGGTGGAAACTTGGAATGGATGTTGGTTGTTTGTTGGTATGAGCAGGATTCGGCATGCTTATTCCTCCAGCAGAGTAGGTAAGTAGGTATGTAGGTAGTGAACATAATGTGTGTACTTCTCATCATGACCATTATAATCAATGATTATGGGTATGGTTGTAAAAATATATATAAAAAGAGAAACGTTTTCTTTAATGGATTTTTTTTCTTCCTTCGTCGCATTGTGGGGTAAGGTTGTTAGATTGACTACAAACAAAACTATGTGGGTTGCACATGAGAAATGGAAAAAAAATCAACGTATGCCATGGATGATAGAAAACAATATAAGAGGATATTCAATAGGGCTATTGGATATAATTGATTTGCAAAACATTTATAATGTCGTGTTATGATATATTATAATAATCACTAATTTCACAAACTTTTTACGGCGTGCATGCATTATATCTTATAATTTTAAGCCGTCGAACTATTTACGTTAATACTAATAACGGCGTTATTATTAATTAATTTGTACTGAAGCATCATTTTCAGATATGTGCCAATGAACATTAGCCAAAATAAATCAACATCGCTTTTTAAACACACACGCAGTGTAGCCAGGCAGTCGCCACTACTAGCCACCTACCCAAATTTTTCTTTTCCAATATTCAAACAATTTTTTTTTCTATTTCTGCCGTTTCAATTTCGGAGTCTGCACTACTCTTCCCAACCAACCGTCAAGAATTTGGAATGCTGTAGTGACATAAAATATGTAATATATTATGCAATCCCGGATACACACAGGCATTATAGACCTTTATTCTCCTCACTAAAATCTCTCTCTCTCTCTCTGCTCTACATTGAAACTTTGCCTGGTTTCACTCTCTAGCTACGTGACTTTTTTCGTGTTTCCCAAACAATGTTAGATTTTTTTTCCATTTGACCCGCTGAACTAAATCGATACTTGTTCAATTTAAATTTTAACTTTTGTCCTTTTTTTACAGTTTTTTCCCCTTTAGAAAAAAACAATAGCCTGTGTGTGTATACGTAACTGTGCATATATATAATATGTAGCTATACCATAAATTGTTCTCTTTGCGCAGTAAATTTTATGGAACAAGAAAGGACCAGTAGTAGGTACTTGACATACATACTTTACATCCTTATTGCATATACCTAAACGAACAGATTTCTCTGCACTCATACAATAATAATAATAATAATCCAATACATTCTTCTTCTTATTCTTCTTCCCTTTCTCCGTCTTCATTTCCTTTTCCCTTTTGTTTGGATGTTAGGCACGACTAGCCAGCCGCCCGTAGACAGAAATAACCGAATGAAGCAAGTCAAGTGAAATAGGTTAAGTATGTTCGTTCTCGTCTAATTCAGCGAGAGTTTCTTCTTCTTCATTTTCTTATAGACAAATAAAATATTTTTTTGGAAATAATACTTGTACGTACAACTCTTAAAATATATGTATAATACCGTCATCAACTTCCTTTTGTCTTATTTTTTTCTTCTTGTTCGTACCTTTTTCTCCTTAGATTTTTTTTCTCCTAAACTCATTCTCTCTTGCTTTATTTCCTTTCATGTTCACATTTCTTCACTTTGTCATCCATCCCATTGTGAAAATCTCGCAGAAACAGTTTGAAAACAAGAAGAAGCTTGTTTTTTGTCTCTCTCTTTCTCTCTCTCTCTAGTTGTCCCCCTTCATTTCTTTTTCTTCTTCTCCTTCACACTCTCTATACCTTTTTAATAATAAAAAAGTCACTCTGCGCGCTGTGCTGTTGACTGACTTGAGTGTGGGATGGGTTGAACATGAATGATGAACTCGCACTGCCTACTAAAAAAATACACATTTTTGCCTACATAAATACTACTTTTAAAAAATTTCTTGTGCCGCATTGTCTCTTTTCCTTTGCTAGCTATGTACTTTTTATATTATTTATACCACCATTTCCTTCATATTTCTAACTGACTGACTAACATTACAAGTAATAGTACACCAGCACTACTACTACTACTAACAAATGAAGCTGACTGGAATGAAGACAAAAAATAATAAAAATTCATTTCACTGATAGATTTTTCTTTTTCTTCTGCTTCTTCAACCAGCTCATCTCTTATACTTTTGCCTTTTCCTTTTTTATTATTCCAATTCCTACTACTACTACCGCCGATCCTTTTTTTCTTTTGACATTTCTCGGAATCAAAATCTTTTACCGTTATCATATACTTTCTCTCTTATTTTCCCTTCTCGTGTTCACTAGTTTTTACTTAAAGCTTCTCTCTCTCTCTCTCTTTCTGCTTACATAACTTACTACATATTATTATTATTATTATAAATACCCGTCTTTATCTGTTATGCCATCAGCATCATCGACATGGTCTCATCTTAAAAGCAGCAGGAAAGTAGGGATCACTCCACCGCTATTTTTTCTCATTTATTATTAGTGTCAAGAAAGAGAAGAAAGCGAGGGGGCAAACACGCGGAGAGAAAGGCACAGGCAAAGTATACATATATACATACGCAACGAACAAAATTATCATTCACATTTTTCATCATCATCTTCATACTCTCTTCTTGGAAACGCGCGGCGCGTGTTTCCAATCCTTTTTTCGTTTTATTATTAGTGCGTCTTCGTTTTTCTTTCTTTCTCCATTTCCAACGGATAAAATATATGTATGCATGTGTATTCTTCTTTTCTGACTTGTACTCATGTTTGCTGTAATCTCTATTAAGCCTTTTCTTGTTCTCTTCTGTTCAGTAAGTAGTAGTGTTCGCTTTATTCTCTCTTTCTCTCTCTTTCCTTTCCATCATTTTCGTCCGTTCGTTCGTGCTCTTGTGTTTCTTTTTCACTTTTGAATTATTTATCTGCAGAGTTACGCCTTAATCATGGCATGCTAAAAAAAAGTATGAATGTATATGAGAGAGTAAGAAGTTTGCAGAATTTTATTTCAACTGAAATGTGCATTCTACACACTGACATTACTACTAGTTATTATTATTATTATTTTATATTATATTTATTAAATCAGGAGGTCCGCCATTTGAAAATTGAGAACGTGCATCTCTCCTTTTAAAATTGTAATCCTTATTGCATTTGAAAGGGTAACTTGATATACTTTACTTTGTAAGATGATGATGCAGAAAATATGTTAAATAAGCTGACAATCGGCATTTATAAAAGTAGCGGAAATAGAGAACATTTAAATGAAGTTGAATGGCTATTATAATATGTCAACATGATTGGACTAATGAATTAAATAAAAAATGACAAATGATGTTTAAAAATATCAATTAATTGCATGACGTTTCATTGTAAACCTGGATGGACAAACAGACACACGCAAACAAACGCTTTGCATAAAGTAGCCCAATCTCAATTTTCGCTACTTGGTAATGCAGTATTTTATGTAGTAATGTAAGAAGACTAGTAAAAAGTATGCATTTGAAAGGGTAACTTGATATACTTTACTTTGTAAGATGATGATGCAGAAAATATGTTAAATAAGCTGACAATCGGCATTTATAAAAGTAGCGGAAGTACAGGACATTGAAATGACGTTGAATGGCTATTATAATATGTCAACATAATTGGACAAAGGAATTAAATAAAGAATGATAAAATAATGTTTTAAAATATCAATTAATTGCATGACGTTTCATTGTAAACCTGGATGGACAAACAGAGACACTCAAACAAACATTTTGCATAAAGTAGCTCAATCTCAATTTTCGCTACTTGGTAATGCAGTATTTTATGTAGTAATGTAAGAAGACTAGTAAAAAGTCGTTACGTTTTGAATACTTTCTCTAGAAGCAGTCACATCCTCTTCTCTCATCAAAGCTCTCTTTCACCATATGATAGATGGGCTGCTGAACAAACGTGAACGCAAATAAGTGCCACCACGACGAAAAGATGACAGCAGAAAGCAGCAGTAGCACGGGAGAAAAGAGAAGAAAATGCTGCATTGAAAGAACAGAGGAAAATGCTCCCCGAGAATTGAAAGAAAGAGACAAAACTAATAACTAATTTAATTTACAGAGAGACTGAAATAAAGAGCCTATTTCTGCAATGTCATTCTTTCTCCTTTCTCTTCAAAGTCTATTATGTTGATTGAGTAATAGGAAGGAATATTTACTAGTTTTCAGAGAGAGAGAGAGAGCAGCTAACAAACTTGACATATTCCGTAGAGACATTTTAAAAGTTGCATCACATTCTTCTGTACAGTGTACTTTGCAGCCTGATGGAGCATCAATCAAATGAGCACTACTACGATGACTACTCTAAAACAAAAAAATCTTTTTTAAAACGTGACTTTTTTTCATGCAAGTCATCAAAATTCAAAGTTTTTCTTGTCATTTTTTGACTTTCTTCGTAAATTCAAGTATTTCTATTTTTTCCGCGCAATATGGTTTTTTATCATGATTTTACTTTCTGGAATAAAAAAATATGTATACAAAGTGACCTGATAAAATAAGTTTGTGATGATGATGATGATGATGGATGTTGATTAGGTTTCCTATCCTCGAGCTTAAAAAGAGCCTTTACTGCCCTATTCACTTGTTAATAAAAATCAATAGAGAGCTTCCGGTAATGTTTCCAATTTTCGTAATTGGCCAAAAAATAACAAGGGAAAACATTATGCTGTTGCTGCTGCTGATGATGATAACAACAATAATAATAAAGAATGGAAATGTAGAAAGGGAAAACTTTCAAATTAAGGGTGTTAGTATGGTTGAATGAATTTACTGCGTAATAAACAAGTAAACAAGCTTTAGCCGTAAAAGGAGAGAAAAAAAGTGAGACGTGAATTTATATAAAAGTAAAGTGTACTTTAACCCAAACTTTTTTTATATTTTTTCTTTTCCTTTTTTGCTAACATTATAATCGTCTTGTATCTACATTATTTTTCTTTCTCTTAAAGTTTATAATATTTTTTTACCATCTGTTGTTTCCTTTTTGTGAAATTACTGCTCACCCAACTTATACATCACAATTCATTCTCGTCAGCTCTCTCTCTCTCATTCTGCGCACATCAATCCAGCAGCAGCAACAGTAACATAAAAAAGTCTAATTCATTAGAGAGGAGATTTGCCTCCGGCTTAATCTCAGCTTGATTGAATGAGTGACTCGTTCAATTAATGAGAGAGAGATGCTTGATTTGATGAGTGATGAGGATAATAATAACAACAACAACAACAAACTTTATACAAAGTAAACTAAGCCATAATAATAAAAACCAGGGTACGAACTAAAGGCTGTATAGTTACTTGTTAATTTCAACAAACAAATAGCTTATGGTACTACTGACCATAAGGAGAGATGTGTAAGGTGATTGCATAATATATGGGTGCTGTAAGGGACTCCGCCATAATTTTGAAATCCGCACATGTTAAATTTGTATTTCTTGAAAGAAAATGAAGAAAAAAACAAAAAATGTATTGTTTCTTCATTTTCGTTACCAAACATGTTTATATACTATTTCTATATTTTTTATGTGTTCTATCTTGTTATTCCCTCTTGGCAAAAGAAAAGGAACGAATAAAGGGGTCATGCAAATAATAAAAACTCGCCAATTAAATCCACTCTACTGGACAAACAATGGGGAAATAAATGTGTATGTATTTTTGTGTATGTTTGTAAATATCTCTGGAGGCAAGTAAGATATCTATAGAGTCAAGTCACCTCATCCACTTATTTTTTTTCTCTCTCTTCCCTGTGTGTCCTCTCTGCTTTTCTGTCTCCCTTCACATATTAGTTTTTTAGGCACGACTGCTGCTTATTTTGCCACAAACATGAAAAAAATGTTATTTTATCTGCCTGTTTCATCCTCCTCCAGCAAACACACTCTCACACAAATATATACTCATACCAACTCACGTGTTAGCTGGCGGTGAATAGAGAAAAAAAGAAAGAGAGAAAGAGACATAAAAATGGAAAAGAAATGCGCACCAAAAGCAGCAGTAGCAGCAGCAGAGAAAAGAACAGGTACACAGGTAGGAAAAGCAGTATGCTAGCGTAGCAAAAACACAGTCAGGTAGTATATCTCTCTGTGTGTGTGTATTATTATTGTAACAAGGAAGCAAACAAAATTGTGCCTGAGGGACCCTCAACTTTTTTTATATGATGCCAGTAATATGACAAAAAAAAATATAAAAAGTCAAAAAAGCAAAATTGTCTCCTTTTTGCACGAACTCACAGGAACACACACACACACGAGCAATATTATATAGCAAAGAGAGAGAGAAAGAGAGAAAAGGAGAGGAGAAAAAAAAGAAAAAAAATTGCAAAAAAGTCATAAAGCTTACGTAAAAGATGAATGTGGAAAAGACAGTGAAATGTTCGTGTTGTCCCTGAGCTACAACTATCATGAAAATTCGATTTTCCACCATCAAAAAAAGGAAAGAAAGAGGGAGAAAGAGAGTGAAAGTATCCAGTTTGGCAATATACACATTATTTTATGTTCAACTACTCCTCTTTGCTAGGTACCTATGTACCTCTTCTTTTCTCTGCTGCTATTCTGCTACTGTTACTGCTACCTATACACACCACCTGCATTATTTCTATTGTTGTCGTGATCTCCAAATGTGGTGATATGATACGGCATGTTATAGCAGCAGAAAACAGACTGAGTGCTCTCAAAGCTCGATTGTTATTATTGCTAATGCACCAGTTACAGTCAAGAAGTAGCAGTAGGAGTAGTAGTAATAGTGAAAGTACACATGACTTTCACTAAGTTTCAGTTGCAAAAAAAGAGAAAGAGAAAAAATATATATGAAAAAAAAGAATCTTTATGCTATTTATTCTCCTATTTTATTTCTTTATATACAGAAGCATAATAATATTAGCAGTAGGTAGTAGTATTTTTTGCACAGTGTATCATTTTGAAATTGAGCAAGAAAAGAAAAAAAAGAACATCTTTTTGCAGAGAGAGAGAATGTGAGTCACTTTGTATTCATACAATAAACGAGTGTATTATCTAAGAAAAAAAGAAAAACACGGTGAGCCTATCTCTATACACTGGCTATATATAGTAACATTTTTTCCAGAAAACATGCTTGTTGTTGGTGGATGGTGGGAGTATGAGTAGTAGCAGCAGCAGCATGCATCCTTTTTTTTCTTTCCAACAATCCGGCTTTTTTTCTCAGGATGTGTAATGTTGTTGCAAACGAGCAACTTGGAAAATTCTCATAGGCCCTAACAGCATAACACACAAACATAAGATAAGGCAATGGCAATACACAGCCAACACTAGTGGAGTTACTGTTTGAACGGGATGATGCTACGGCCTTTTTTTCCTACAGACTTACAATTTTTTTTGCCAGGCTGTTTTACAAGAGAGCCAGCTACATAGCTGCCTTAATGTATGTGTGTAGTACATATGGTTTGGTGAATGTATTATACACTATAGTATAATAAATACGTACATTAGTTAGAACAAGCCGTTAGCTGTTAGCTTTTTCCTTTTCTTTTTTTACTTCATCGTTAGTAGTAAAGTAGGTCTCTGAGGTAAGAAAAAAAGGCATGTAAGTAATGTAGGAAGGAACAGCAAAGGAAAAAAAATATGTAACGAGAAGAGGAAGAAGAAGAAAGGGAAGATTCTTTCTTTTTCATTTTTTTTCTCTCTCTCTCTCTCTTTCTATCCGTGTGGTAGTTTAGCTTAGCTTTGTTCTATATAATAATCATAATGGTGGATAGGAAAGGTAGTAAAAATATGTACATGTTAAATAAATATTTTATACATTGTTTTTTTCTCAAAAATTGATTCATTTTTTAAACACAACTTTTGGT
>JAHZMT010000008.1:0-24897 GCA_027743785.1 Sinhomidia bicolor
AGTTAGCCACTGATCTTGATGTTGACCCACTTGCTCCATTTAAAAGTTTTCTTTTTGATATAGCAGAAAATTCTGGAAAGGGTCCCCACTCGGCACTTTCACTGTCAGAGAGATTTGCGTCAGTAGCAAAGTCGTCATTTGAGGAAGAACTTTCGATAACGCTTGGAGTTTTTATTTGCCCCCTTTTACAACTACTGGCGGATACAACATCCTGTTTATGTGTTTGTTGACTTTCTTCATGATGTTGCGGTGCTTCAAATGGCTCTTTGATAGAGTCACTAGCCAGAGACTCCCGAGTGTAGACCAAAATTAAATCGTTGTTAATAATATTACATTCCTAAAATAAAAAATAAATGTAACAATTTTAAGTTTATTAAAAATGGCTGCTATATGCAGTTTTGTAAAATATTAAGTTTAGCTGCATATTACATCCAAAGTCTGTGACAAGTCGTTAAGTACAAATCCGTTAGATCGTGCTATAATAATATCGTCTACGGGATGGTTGAGTTTTTGTGCGACTAGTCGCTTAAAATTTCGCAAATTTGACCAACTTGGAATGGAAACATAATAATCTTCCTTATTTGGCCCAACAACACGGATTTCCATTTTAATTGTTTTAATGCTGATAGGCTTTAGTAGTCCAAAAAATCGAAATCGGGTGTTTTACTTTCCAACTTGGAATAAACCACCTTAATATTTTAACCTGTTTAGATAAAATGTTACTGCGGTTTTGAGTGGAGCCAACGTCTATATATTGAGCAACAATTCATGAATAGTAGTTATCAATCCAAAGCAGGCATGTATTTATAGAAAAAAATTATCCGAAATTGTCTTGATTTATAATGTAAATATGGGTAACAATACTTATGCACAATTGGTTTTATTTTGTGGCCATTTCTGGAAAAGAACCGAATGCAAAACAACAAAAGAGAAAGTAAACGTTTTGTTTTAAATGGGTTTCTTTTATTCAGTGACAAAAATTTGTATTTTTGTTGTTCACGAAGTAGTTTTAATCATAATTATAATAAAATTAAATATTTTTTTTCGAAGGATGATATTATTTTTTTTAAATAACCAAACTAGGTAATATATATATTGTATATAGATAGTATGTATAGGTATGTACTTTAGCATTTTAAAAGTTTACATAATAATTAACTCAAGAAGCGTACCACCTCAGCATCATCACCACCGAACAAGTTAAAATAATGACCATTATTTATGTCGTTATCATGTACAATTATTATTTCCTTTCGGTAATTACTTGCATGAAGACATTATATTTTTAAAAGTTGCGTTTCTTCTCAATCAAAACTTTATGTATATTAATTACAATATCAGCTTACTGTTACTATAATTTATGATACATTTAACCAAAACAAACATTGTCTTCTGTCAACCTTTTTGTCTTGAGGGGATACAATTTAATTAAAACTTTTGTTAATAAGTGTAAAGGTGTAATTACCTAACTATCAACACAAAAACTAATTTTCCTATTTCCATTTTCAAACAATTTTCTACTAAATTAATACCAACCAAAATACCTTTGCAAGGAGAAATTAAATGAATGAAAGTTGCTTACGAAATCTAATAACAACCCAATAAGGAAATTATTTTGATTGATCATAATTATTGTTTTACAATAATTGGTAAGTACACCGTTTTCTGTGTTAACAGTCATGTAAGGCTACACAAAGCATGTTTTTTTAATTTAGGCATCATCGTCATTATTTTAAATATCATCAAAGTAACAAGATTTTAACATAAGAAATTAACATTTTTGCTTGTTTCTTTTAATTTTTTTTCATTATGTACGCAGCAGCGGGATGTCATTTATTTAAAGTGTATATAATTTCCTAGTTTTAAATTCTTTTAAAAGTACCCTAAAGTTATTTTCGTATTACAAGATATTATTTACAAGGTAGACTTTTATATTGTTATTGTTGTGATATATTGAGTAATGAATGAAATCAAGAGACGTCTCAAAGTGAATTATTATGTCGTGATGTTGTTTTTGGTAGTAGGCGGCATGGTCAGCATAATAATTTATTATAGTAATAATAAAAAAAATTCTAGCTTTTAAAACAACGTCAAGTTTCTATGGAAATAATCAAAAGTGACTATATTTTTGTCATCAAGAAATGCCGTAAGAAACAGTTTTATAGCAGCGATTGATAATCTTCATCATGGTACACGCGGACCACTTAATATTATTGTTCGTTATATTTTTCACAAAAAAGCTGCATAATTATATGAATAGTATACAGCATTTTGTGCAATTCCAGTAGTTGCATTTAAAAGGTAACGTGCGTTGAAGAAAGTAATGATGATAATATTGAACAAATAATGCTTTTACGCAATCTCAACATGTTTTGCATTATTTAGCATTGAAAATTAATTAATAATTAATGTTTGCCAATGCAACATAACAAGAAAACCAACCAATGTTTTTGGTTTCCGGGATTAACTAATTGATTTTCCTATAAAGGCAATATTTGTAGCGTATTTAATGTGTCTGTCATAGGGAGAACGGCCATTTGAGAGTTTTTTTCTCTTTCTCTCTCTTTGGAAATAATTAAATTCAATGTTCGCTTTTGTTCATTTAAAATTATCTTATCTTCGTATAAAGAGCTGAGTTATTGCACGTATTTGGTAACTGGTGGTATTGTATGTCCATTATTACTTAACTTAATTTGTCTAAAAAGTCAGAAAGACAATCTATAAATACATTTTTACATTCTAATTAGTCCTGCACTTTTTTTACTGATAATACACTTATATTTTTAAGTTTTTACCTTAATTTTTGAAGACGTTCAATAGCTACTTTACATTTCAAGATAATTTACCATCATCATATCATTATATAATATGTATTACGAAGGAAATGGCACTTAAAATGTTTTCACTTTTCTCGTTACCAACTACAAAATTTAATATTATATATCGTCCCTATAGTAGCATTACAGGCAATAATTTCATTATCATTTTTTTCACCAACTAAAAATATTCATCAAAGTGAATGGAAATATTTATTGAATAATCTAGTTAAGAGGTACTGTTTTTTCTTGATGAAGAGTAAATAATTTCATGAAGAATAATAGTAATATCTTTTAAATATTAAGGAGCATGATCATTTTTCGTATTATCTATCTTAATCTTAACTATCAATATTCATATTATTTAAGTATATATATTAATAATAATAATATATTCACATAATTTTATTTGGTGATAGATAATAGTAGTAGTACAATATTGTATTGTGGTATATATGGCTTGATGATAATGAAAGGTTGGTCCAAAATTCCAAAAACTGTAGACAGAACGGCATAAATTCAGTAACAAAACAATTGAACGAATTCAACTCTAGAGAAAATTGAGACAAGAAATTTTAATTGTATAGGCAACTTGTTTTGTGTGTTTGGTTGGAGATTATTCTTCTTCTTATTCGTCTATAGTCAGTATTTATTTATTTAGTAAGAGTATGTAATAATTATATGTGAAATGAGAAAAATAAATAAATATTTATTTTTGCAATATTTTTTAAAAACTAAACAAAAAAATTTCTGTATACTATTTAACAATAATAATAATAACAATAATTATAACTTTTCACAACATTTTTGTAGAACAACCGATGATGATGATAATATATGATGATGAATGATCTGCATAATGATCCATGTGAAAACGTGAAGGTATTTTAGTAGTTGGATGGCCAGTGAACGATGATATATACTTTTTTGCGAAGATTTTTTTTATTCTCAATTTTTTTGGGAAATTGTCATTATTATGTAGTAGTAGTAGTGCGTAATCCTTTGATTCAATTGGGGCAAGTCGATACACGGATGAAAGGGATGGATGATGATGAGGGGGAGAGGTAGAAGAAAGGGATGAACTTTATTTTTTGGGAAGATCACATTCTCAACAAGCAATAATCAACATAGTCTTGGTTTGTTGTTGGTTAATCTGAAAAGTTGAAAAAAAATTGGAAAATCCTTTTTAAATAATCAGAAAGCATGGTTGGAATGAAATAAATTTTTGGAAAAAAAAAGTTGTAACCATTTTTTGTATAAATTTTTGTATTGGAAAGTTTTACCTAACCTGTACGTCTCCTTTGTCACAATCACTCGAGACGCACCGGGCACGTAGCTGCACTCGTATTCGATGCAGTGGAGGGAACTTCCCCATTCTGAGTGGTGGGAGTCTTGACACTTATAGAATTTCACTTGGAGGGACACAAGGAGCTCCCCTTTTCCGCCAATCTGAAAAAAAAGAAAAGAAATGATAGTAAAATTAGCAATTAACTTTCAGAATGTGTAACGTGTAGCACGAGAAGATTTTTTAACGTCTAGAAAATACGCTATAAATATGTTATGTACAGCCCTAGTCAGCAATTAAGTTTTTTTGCTATCTTTCAGTTTTGGTCCCAACGCCAAGTCTATAAAGTTTCATTTCACTGAAGAAAGAATCTAAAATGTGCAATGATTTTTTTTTTACATTTATCCCCCCAAATCATCATTCATCCGCTTGAGTTTCTACATTCTACACGTTTTATAACTTTGTACTACCTCTTTTTTTTAACACAAAATGTACCAAATTTTCCAAGGACAAACACATTTTTTAGTACTTTAATTTGCTCTTGCAAAATTTACCTTCACAAAAAATCTCGCCCAAAATTACCCAGGGATTATTTGAGGCACAGGAAATTTGCAGCAAAACTTTACTTTGTAAATTTGCCAAAAAAACGCAAGATTGTGAGCTTAATTGTAAAATAAATGTAAACGTGCTTTTAATTAAAGAAGTTGCTTATACATAATACTATAGCCTGCATTTTATGTATATAATAATAATAATATTATTATAGGCTTCTTGCATTTTAACTGAAAATGTATTCAGCTATATACCTATGTAGACATTTAGAGTTTTTCGTTTTCACGGCCAAAGAAATGTTTCAAAAGGATTTTCCTTTTACTTTTTAAAGAAGATAAACTGTTATATATGCTGGCCAGGCTTGCTTCTCACTTCTCACATATCACTCGTTATCTCTCGCTAATGACAACATTCTAACCAGCATGCAAAAGACATGAGAAGAAGAAAAGGACACTGGAAATTTTTTTATCGCTGCGAAGCAAGCTTATCCAAAGCTTTCTCACTAATTTTCCAGGACAAGTCATCAGTGATGAATTTATAGGAGTGGTGGCCGTGTGGGGGAAAAAGCGAAAATGAATCATTTGTCCACATGCGCTTTTTTCGAGTACATTTATTATAATGTTCTCACGGTAAAGAAACACATGCACAGGTATTTGTATCTACATCAAAACTACAGTTTGGATTTAAAGAAAAAAGCCCAAGAGTTTTTTATTCTTGTTTTATTTTTGCTTCTCCATACGAGCGTATAATGCAGTTAATTATACAAATACATATATAGTAAACCTGTAAGACAAGATTAATTCTTGCTGGTTGAAGAAAGTAAGAAAATGACAAATATTTTATAGTGCTACTGCAGCATTTTTCAGCGACATTATATGTTCTACAAAGGTGACATTGTATTTTTTTATGCAGCCACTTAGCGTAGGTATAATTAAGTCTACGTTTTTGGTAATTTGGCAGAGTAAGATGAAATTTTTTGATAGTGCCTAATCATTACATAATAGGATGGATGTCCGGTAAGCAATGTTGAGTGAGTAACAGACAATTGTTTTTCTAAAATACATTAAAACGAAAGGAAACTCGTTTTCCTGTAACTTGAGTATCTTTTTAGTGCGCAATGTCCATTGTCGGTTTTGACATGACAACCTACGAATAAACGTGTTTGTGCTGCCATTACTGCTACAAAGTACAGTTTCTAAAAAAATTCTTCAATTATTTAGCAGCAGCAGCAGCTAGCTAGCAAGCAAGGAAAACAACATACAGCAACGCAACGCAGCCAGACCAATTTCTTTTTTTAACTAGACGTAAGAATGTGTATATCATGTTATAGAAGTAGTAACAGGAGCCGGGTCCTCAGAGAAAATACTTTTACGTTACACAATGCACAATGGGGGTCATCCAAAAGAGGGTGTATAAATTCAAACAAAAATAATATACTCTAATTTTTTACCTTTCTTAAAAAGGATTATGATAAAGTTGCACTGCACATATGAGATGTAGATACATTTTACATGAACGGTCTCTTTACACATTTTCCCGGTTATGTTGGCAGTGTTTTTTTTACTTTTGCATTTAATTCACCTCCCATAGTAGTATCATAGTAGGTAAGCATTATTAATATGCAAAAACTTTGCTGCTACTGCAATGCAATTTCTTCTCTTAAACCTTGCTAGGGCCAACCAACCAGGTATAGAAGATATATATAGAGAGAGCATAGAACAGCACAACACATACACATGCATACGTTGTAGTGATTAATGAAGAATTAATGAAAGAGAAAGGCTAAAATTTTGATGGATTACAGTGCAAAATTTTATGCTGCTGTTTTAACACTTTCACTTTTTCTCCTCCTTTTGTCCTACACAACGCACACTTGCATGCATTCATGCATCTCATATTCACTTGTTTCCTTCCCATCCCTTTCCTTGTTTTTCTGTTGTTTTACCATATCACAATTTCTCTGCCTACTTGGTTCTTATTCTTTTACACTCTCTGGCTTTTCCCAAATGTCCTAACATTTTTTTTCTCTTTCTCTTGCTTCCTCCCTCTGCTTATATCGACCCGACAACACCAGACATTCAGTAATCCAGTCAACTTTTAATCCCCTTTTAATCCTTTAAATAATGCTATTAAATAATAAATAATAATTGTGTTTGCTCCTTTACCACTATATATACACTTGTCTTGTAGACAACTGACATGTACATATATACACACGTGTATTAACAACGGGGAGAAAGTTTATTAAGTGAATGTTATTCTAGAGAAAAGTTAAGTGAAAGGTGTGTCAAAAGCATGAAAACTAGAGTAATTATACATTTCTCTTTTCGCCAAAACATTTTGTGAAAATCATACTCAATCTCCATTTTCTAGTAAAATACTCGTACCATCATCGGCACAAAGTATCCAAAAAAATTATTAAAAAATATATATGTATTTATGTATTTTTTTACAAAATATAATCCCATCATCATTCTCTGAAATGTTATATGCCTATACACTTTCAATGAACTAGTTTTACTTACCGATCACTAGATTTGCTTGTTTTTATTACCATTTACGTTTGTATTTATGTACATTATACCGATAGTTGAGAAAACGCGTTACATTTATCATCATCCTTGTTTGCTTTTGCTCATTGCATGCACATTGTGTTTTTGACTTGATGCATGCAATTTTGCACTTGCATGGTCAATTGTTGTGACACACGAGAGAGTTTTTTGCGGCGGCGGTTGGCTGTACAACAATAGAGTAAAAACTGCATTCTTGAATATGCAAACGTGAAAACGTTTTAAAAAACATACATGTACTAGTTTATTAGAACTTTATGAGAACACTACATGATCAATAGTATAAATACTTCTAAAATAGGACCAGTAACTACCGGTTTATACTTTTGCTAGTGCAGTTGGCAGAGCCTATGGTGATGACTAGATGGCATGACATATGCATATATATAACATAATATACAGTATATAGCATGCAATTTTGCACTTGCATGGTCAATTGTTGTGACACACGAGAGAGTTTTTTGCGGCGGCGGTTGGCTGTACAACAACAGAGTAAGAACTGCATTTTTTGAATATGCAAACGTGAAAACGTTTTAAAAAACATACATGTACTAGTTTATTAGAACTTTATGAGTACACTACATGATCAATAGTATAAATACTTCTAAAATATGACCAGTAACTACCGGTTTATACTTTTGCTAGTGCAGTTGGCAGAGCCTATGGTGATGACTAGATGGCATGACATATGCATATATATAACATAATATACAGTATATTAGCATTGGAAATGAAACCAAGTAACACTTTTCGACTTCTGTTTTTTCTCATTTTTTGGTGCATGCACCAGACGTTTTTCTCCATTTTTATGAGGATCGACTGCTGATATTTGTGTTTGTTTGGTTTTTGGGTTCTGACTGCTGCAGTATCAAACATTGCCATCATCATCATCATTTTCAAGAAAGTTTGTGCCGCAAGCAAAATTTTTTCCTGGCTTTGTGTATCAAAAAGTCTGTGGTAGTATGGTAGTAGTAGGATGCAAGTTTATGAAAGATTATTGAGCATTTAGGAGTAGACCCAAAAAAAAGAGAAAAAAACGTGTGCATTATGAACCTCTTAAAAAAATTTCCTGATACTCCTTCTTGACTCTTCAATTTCCACCATTTCCTTTGTTTTTTAAAAATGAAACAATATTTATTGAGTTGGTTTAGCTTACAAGGAAACTTTTAACTGACTGACTAAAATTAAATTTAATAGCTATATAATAAAGTGTTCTGCTACAAACACTACTTTAATTACAGACAGCAAAAACTTTGACCGCGCCGGTTTCGTAACTTAGTAGGATGAGTTTACCAATATTTAAAAAATTTAAATAAGGGCGTTGAAGTCATTCCCATTGTTACGTTAAATTATGATCATGTGAATGGCATGGATATATTTTCGATAAAATAAAATAATTACTATTGATATGGAGGCATAGGTCACGTGTTCAAAAATTGTGCTTTACTATTCTCTCGTTGTATTTACATACATATTTATACATATATATTCACTATAAAAAAATACTGACTTTAACATTTAATTTAACGTAAATCTGGCGAAAAATACATATGACTCAACTGGATAGAAATGCATGTGAAAGTATTTTGTGTCATACTCTCAGCACTTTCTCCTGCAAATGGTCATGTAATTATACTGCGCTTGGTCATATTATAAAATGATTTAGAAACAAACTGCTATCTTACCGCTGCTGCTAACGACAACATTTATGGTGATGGAATGATTAAAATCAGCAATATCGTACTGTAGCGACTATTTTTTTGCTGTGCACAGCAAAAAGGAAATTTTGCAAAATGTCGTTGCAAAGTTCAATGTACACCTCTGGCAGAAAGAAAGGTGGTAGGCGTGAGTACAGTAAACAAGAAAGGTGAGCTAACTAAACGTTTTCTTGGTGGTGGTGATGATGATGATGATTAGCAAGTTGATGTCGCAAAGTTTTTTTTTCGCGTACATATACAACATTGCAAAGTGAAAGTAGCCAGGAGAAAAACAACTAGGCATATATAGCCATGTTCTCTTACTCAAATTATTATTCATGTATTCGATTGTGTAGGTAGGTGGTTGGTGGGTAGAAGGAAAGTGAGTAGTAATATAAACTGAATACGTTGTTGTTGTTGTCGTGTGATTCAGCAGAGGTGACTGGGTTAGGCACGCATATTATGACAAAAAATACATGTCGCTTTTCTCCGCACGTAAAACGTCTAAAAAGGAGTCAGTTCTTTTGCCTTGGAAAAAAAATAACTGGGTCTACATACACTGCTAGATAAAGAAAGTGTACTTTATACCACCATAATATTCGCTTGTAACATACATTTGCAAAGAAAAAAATACTATATATTTTCCCACTTTTTTCTACCAGTGAGTAAATCAAAGCAAGAAAAACGGAGTTCCAACCAAATAATACCTAATACACAGATGATTATTATTAAGTATTATTGTCTTTTCTATTTCTTCTTTTCTTTTTTCTTTTTGCTGAGCACTTACTTGCATGGCAATGGGGATGTCGTGCCTCACGCCGTTTTTCGACACGGGAATGCTATGAGTGAGATACATGCCTGAATAGGCGGACGCGGTGCTGTCCCGTGCCTTCTCTTGACATGGTAACTCTTGGCTCTGCACCTGCAAATTCCTGCGGAAGAAAAAGAGAGAAATAAATATATGGATATTAAGAGAAATCAGAAACAATTTATACACATTTATATATCTATATATATAACATATTCATGTCATGTTTGCTTGGTTGGTCTCTTTTTTATATTGTTTTTCTTGTGTCTTTTTGTTGACTTGTGTTTGTTTTGTATTTATTTATTTTTTGCATTTGCACCAGCGTACCCCAGCAGCCATCCCCGAAAAAAAATACTGCAATCCAGGTATGTATCGTATGTACAAAATATTATTGAGTAGATTTTGTACTGCATAATTGTTCGCATAGCGTATTTTTCCTTGTCCATTCTGATGACTTTTGACTTACTTTTACTGTGTTACTTTGAAGAAATACGAAGAAAAAAAATACTTTTATGGGAATACAATATTATGCATATATAGTGTTGTTCTTACAATGCCCACAAATGTAGCATTTGTAACCTTCAAGCTTCCATTTTGTTAGCAAAAAAAGAGGACATTAAAACAATAAAAATATTTTTATTGCGAGTATAATAAAACAAGATAAATTCCAATAGGTAATAGGGTGTGTTTTAATTGAATAACCGTGGGTGTTAAGCGTCTTGTTGAGTTATAAATCCAAGAGTAGCAAATGTTATACCTATATTTACCCTCACATTCACATGCATACTCTTTATTGCCAGGTTGGGAATAAAAGTAATATCACAATATGGCATAGTAATGAAACGTTTAGTATCCTTCTCCAACCGAAAAAAGTACAAGTTTAAAAAAATACTCTTGATGATGAAAAATGAGATAATGAAAAAGAAACGGAAGAGAGTACTTGAATTAAAATATTTGTCTGGTTTATTATTATGAGCTTTGCATACACGTGAAATGAAATGATACGCTTTTTTATTTTATTACTATTATTATTATTATTATTATATTGTTGTGTGTGAGCACAAGCATAAATTGAAAAGTATGAGTCATATGATTCATTGCTCATGTCATGCATCTTAATTACTTTCTTTTTAAAACAAAGCCTAGTTAATCCACATCTACATCATCATATTGTACGTTATGCCTGATGCTGAAATCCCGTGTGTGTGTATGTAGTAGATAGAGTGCTTAGCAAGCACAGCGGATTTTGAAAAATATTTTATACAAATCGTTTCGCTTTCACTCTGGGATTTTTTGTGTGTGTGCTGCTGCTGTGCAAAGGAATGCAATGCCTATATTTTCCTGGGCTAGCTTTGTAGAAAATACAGTGATATATACCTAGATCTTGTTGGACTCACATCCTACGGAAAAAATTTAAGCAACGTGAGAGAATAGGACAGTGGAATAATAATAAACCTCCATAGTAGCTTGCGGAAATTTACTTGTTATTTACAAAATTAATTTCTATTCTTCTTTTTTATCAAACTTTACGTTCATAGAAATCATTGTAATGTAAACAGCTTAACTATTTTCATTTGTTTCTCGTTTCTGAAGCCCTGAAGAAGAACATAGTTTTGTTCGAAAGCTTGGCGAATAAATAATATAATTTCCACTTATCAATCCCGTGATTACCAATTTTCATATATATATTACCTGTTCATAATATAAAGGTAACTACCATACCAAATTGTTCAAATGACGCAGGGAAACTACTAGTAAGTTATTATTAAAAACAGGAGCGTGTGCTTCTGGACTTTTATCCACACGTTTATTTGTATATAAAAAATTTAAAATCGTTTAAAAATTGTTTTTGAATGATCTTCTGATTACATCATAGTAAACCAATCTTTCTTTGCATGAATTATTGAAATCTCTCTTTTTTATTAGGTGCTTAGATTAAAATCAGATTGTGTTTGATAGCAGGTATCGAATAAATAGATCATGCACTATGTACAGCATAGAGACACTTGTGCATAATTTATTTTCCCCTTGTTGTTCATGTTCACACATTATACTCACGTTTTTCATTTTGTCTCAATTTTTTATTTAAAAATACTTTCATTATTGTAATGAAAGTCCTTCTCTACAAAATTTCATAAAATATGAAATGCCGCGATGCACTTCAAAAAAATGTTATCCGATTAAACTGGTAATAATAATCTGGTATTACTTTCTCCCTTTTTATTTTATTGTTGTATTTATGTACATCTAGTGAAATTTTAATCTCGTTTTACTTTCAATTCTCTATGATTTCAGGTGAATTGAAATATATATTGCGCATACCTACCCAGTTTTTAGCTCTTTAATTTCACCTTCTCTTGTTACTCTCTCTCTCACACACACACAGATTGCATGCAGTCGTTATAATTATAATGCCCCGCATTATCAACAAGAGAAATCCCTCTGTGCGTAGTAGTGAATCAGCAATGAAATGTAAGTAATCTCATTTTCATGCTTGCTCCCTGATATATCATAACGAACAGAATGGAATTCACAGAACCTGTGTTTGCTATTTACTTCCAGTGAAATGCCAAAGTAAATGCTTGTTAGTGAGGAATGTGCCTGCCTGTCTGCATGTGCATGATGATGATGAGATGATAAAACAAAAAAAGTTTTTTGGCTTGTTTTTCATGTCATGATCCTCAATCCATATTATACCTTTCTCTTCTCTCCAAACCGTTTCTCAAGCTACACACAGCAACCAAAAACCTGATGATGATGAGCTTTCAACATGTTTTTATATTATATTGCATTTTACTTTTCTTCTCGAAGAGAAAGAGAGGGAATTTTATTAGTAGTCATGAATGACACGAGCTAGCTCTCTCTCTCTCCTCTTTCCAGCCTGTTTTATATTACTTTACTCTCTTTCTCTCTCTCTCTCTCTCACTTTTACTTACTTTCCAAGCAACGTTGAAAAAGAAGATTGCTCGGAAGTGGCCACTTGAGCGTTGCCTCTACTACTGATGCTGGTTGCTTCTAGATGCCGGCATCGCATTATGATGAGTTCTTAAAACTTTACTCCAAAAACTCTACTTGTCCTTTTTCTCTTCTCTTCTTCTCCTCTCTTCTCCCCATCCTATTCTCTACTACTACTACTACTACTACTACTGCTGCTGCTCTGTTGTCTCTGTTTCTAGCATAGATCCTAATAATACTTTTTTTTCTAACATCACCGAAATTATCTCGTATAATATTATAGAAAATGCTCTTCTTGAGCAGCAAGCAGGAACAAAATGTATGTACATAGATAATCTAAAGAGTGTACCCTACAAACATGTACACTTGTATATCCATACGTGCGCATTACACATACATCACATAATATCTATATACCGAGATGTTATTAGCAGCACAAAGATTTAAACATCCACAATAACACACACACACACAAACGTGGAAACCAGGGTTCAGGTTGCTTATACATCAAACCAGTAAAAACCCCGCGAACAGGATTTGTTCATTTTACCAGGAAATGGTTCAGGAAAAATTGAAGGGAATCTGCAGAGCATTCGTAATGAAGGAAGGGAGAGAGGAGAGAAAAGAGAAATGAAAAAAAGATTTAACAGCTCACATCACACACCACACTTACATTTACCAATTTCATTTTGCTTTACAAGTTCATATAGGTATATACCGTGCGCACGTACAATGTTTTTGTATGGTAATAAGGTAAAGTGCGATTGCAGGAAAAATATAAGGTACGTGCTACAAAATAAAGTAGATTGCAATCCTATATGATATTAAGATGATGATGAGGGCTGAAAGTATCACATTTCGCTTTCATCAGGTTCTTCTATTGCTGGTTGTACGTACGTATGTAATACTCACTTGTTTCTTATGACAAAATATAGCAGTGCTGCTGCTGCTGGTATGTGGACTAGATATATTACTCTGATAAAAAAATAATTTGAATTGTTGTTGAAATTGAAAACTGGTTATATTACTTATTCTAATGTGAGTAAGCACCTTTACGGATTGCATAAAAGTATTAAGTATCCTATTTAGAGCATGCGGCACACGACACGTCGGATGTGTTTAGCAGGCAATCAAAAATATATATTGTGTGAACAGAGATATATTTGATTTGTATATAAGCCTTTTGTGTGTACAGGGACTAGGGACAATAATAAACGCAAGATACAAGCTTGCTTTACAAAATACAGAGATTTTCATTTTCACCACTCACTACTTCAGCAGTCTGTTTTAAGCCGATATTAAAATATTATTAGAGATTTTTCTCGCCAACACTGTCTTTTCCTTTAATCAAGATAATATCTTAACAAGCACGGTGAAGGAAGCATAGGACATGGAATTGTAAATAACTATTTTGTACGTGAAATTTTTAATAAAAATTTAAATATCAGCCACAATCCATCATAGAGCTTAATAATGAAAAGACATGATTCTCTTTTTTCACATTGTCATTATCCGAAAAAATGTCAGAATATGAGAACGAGAACAAATGAAATCGTGACTTTTCACAAAAAATTGTGTTCAATCAAATAATTTTGCTTCATTCCCCAAAAATAAACTTTTAAAGTCAAAAAAGCAAATACATTCTAAAAGTTCTTAACAGACCAAACTGTATAGTTTTATCTTTTCATCTATCCAAGTCCTGTACAAGTTCTGTCTTTCATCAAATTGGTTTTATATAGAAATTACAACAGGCACACACCTCCACACAAATGTGTACACAGAATAATAATTATATAATAATTTTTTACTTTTGAATTTTTTTCTCTGTTGCAATACGCATCATGGCGTGCCTTGAAGCCTGCCAAGTCAACATGATGTCATTCAATAAACAAGCAAGCTGTATTTTTACAGCGTGCCCCTTCAAAAGTTTCTCCCTATTAGTTTCCATCGGCTTTCTCTTTAATTGACCCCCCACAGTGCAGACAACCGCTACTACATGGTTCAACTTGAACATTAGCCCAACTTTACTAGCAAACTCCCAACCCAAAACTGTGTGTATAACAAGTGTCGACAGTTCACAGTGAGATGCTGATGATGATGATGAACAGCGTACAACTACTGTATATAACATTATCATGCAGTAGTAGTATCCCACAGAACAGGAGCTTGTCGGCACGTCTGTCGAATTTGTTGTTTCACTCGGTGACTGTTGTTGTGGCTGCTTTTAATGACTTACAAATCAGCTCAACTAAAACAGACGTGATGTTGTCTTCAGCAAACATAATGAACTGATGTCATCTTTTAAATTATTTAATAATAATAACAACGTCATCATCATCAANTTTAATGACTTACAAATCAGCTCAACTAAAACAGACGTGATGTTGTCTTCAGCAAACATAATGAACTGATGTCATCTTTTAAATTATTTAATAATAATAATAACAACGTCATCATCATCAAGATAACTAGACTGTCTGGTACATGTGTCATACTCTATGTTATTTTTTATTGTGCATCATTATTCTGACCTCCGCTCTTTGGCGACTGTTGTACGCTTGACATGCATAATATACGTGTGTACGTCTGACAGCAGCAAGCCACAGGCCAATAAATTGGAGGTTTTTTTGATCAGTATATAAAAGTCATCCGCGAAGTCACAGACGTCACAGACATTTTGGTGTTTTCATCTTTAAATTATAATATGATCAGAGTTGTGGCATTTATTTAATACGAGTAAATATAATAAATAAATAATGCTTTGCTTTACCAGGTTGGTTTTAATATATACATAGGTATAAATTATTGTGTTTAAAAAATATTATTCAATTACTATTCGGTATACTACAAAATTAGTAGCAATCAAGTAGAATAATGCAATAAATTATGAAAAAATCCTCTAAACTCTTTTTCAGGAACATGCCACCCTGAGTTTGTCTGTATGTACATACAATATGTTTTGTACTTTGTCCATTGTTTACCCTTTTATGTTCCAACGCCACCGGCACTATTAATGTTTTTATGTTCGCATCTAAAGAAAATGTGCTTCTGGTCTTACTCATTACGTCAACTTTTATACCTTTTCTTGCTTTGTCATCATAAATTCACCATAATATAAATCATACACTGGGCATCCTCACACAGCAAGCAATAATAATACTACCAACAACAGCTAAAATGAAATGAAACAGAAATTTTTAATGCTTCCTAGATTACAAGATGAGATGAGCAAGCACAATAAATATAAGGTGTGTGTATATAGCATTACATTACATTGCCCACTTCAGCGAGAAAAAAAACTCATCAACTTATCGTCGTCGTCACATCTCTCGCTCCCAACACACACAAAAAGAACTAGACACGCAACATAAAACCAGAAGAAAAAGAAAGACAAGACAAATACTTGTCTTGTTGAATTTCGGATAAGTGCATCATGTTTTGAGTAATGGGCAAGTATATACTATATAAACGAGGTTGGTTTGGCAGTATAGCAATATATACATATTAGTATAATGAAAGGCCTCCCACACCGATAATATATATACCATGAGACTACTATATGCCATGTTTAACTTTTGCTGAAAAATAATAATAATATTATAATATAATGTTGTGTTGACACATACCTTATAATATGCAAGCATAATAATAATGGATTGTTATTGTGAGTGAGAAAATGGGTAAAGACTGCGTTTATTATTCACACCACAAGACACGGACAGAAGCAGAGAAAGAACATTCGTAATCTTTTAGTTGTCAATAGCACAATAAAAGCATTATATGGATTAGAAGAAGAAATAATGCTGCTTATAAAACCAAATACAAAATGCGAACAAATATATACATACATATATATTCAAGGCGTTCGTTCTTTTTTTTTCTCTTCATTCTCCTTTAAAGGCAAAGAAATAGACTGAATTAAACAATCATATATAAGCGAAGAAAAGAAAAGCAGAACTTTGTAAAGACGATGAAATGGTAGTAGTGGTAGTAGCTCTGTGTGTTATTAAAGGGAAATAAAACCTAAGTGAGCCACAAGTGGACACTTGAAAAAAAAATTCTCTCTGTCTGTGTCTCCACTTGTTATTTTTCTTCATCCAATATTTATATACCTACATTGCTTGTTATTATGTTGACGAAATACTATTATATATTTATGTGTGCTATTTATTATAGTAAAGCTGATATTATGGCGTAGTTGGTAGCTCTATCTATCATTATTATTACCACCCATAGTCTCTCACATCACCACCACCATTTTTTAATAAAAATCAATTGTGTTGTAACTAAGCTTTGTAAAATATCATCATTATGGTTTAGATAATAATAATTCGTGTATGTCTTCACCATTTTTTAAAAAGAAGTCTCTAATTTTTACCTGGTTTTTTAACAGAGAAATATACCTATACGCATGTTCAATTTATATACACGAATAAATAGCGACTAGTGACCAACAAAAATATGAAGAGGAAAGATGTCATGACTCAGCAAAACTAGTGATTTTACTACTACGACTACTACTATACCTCATTTCATCTTGCAGGCATCAACAACCACTTCATCATCTTATTTTGTGAGAGAATTGAACAAGGCTCCCTGTCAAAATTGTCTGTAAAATCTTTCTTTTATTTCTCTCTCTCTCTCACATTCTCGAAAGAAAAGTATTGTTTTCGTTGCATTTGTTTAGGTACGATAAAAAGAAGGTTGCCGTTAAAGTGGATAAAATACAATAATACTTTTTTGTAAGGAATTTCTTTTTAGATATAAAATGATGTACAAATCATTCTAAAACTTTAAAAAAATATTATTATCTATTGGCAAATGAATTATTATTGTTATTAGATTTTTGGCAAAAGAAGGCAAATACGGGCAAATGAATGAAAAACAAAATGTGATTTGAACAGGGATTTTTGTCATCCAAAAATAACCATGTCATCAGTCAGTAGTGTTAGTATTGTGATGACACATCATATTTTAATTACAAGTGTGTAGCGCGCGTACAAAAATAAGAGTGACAGCATTGTGTGCCCACATTTTTTTCTTGCTTGTGCTGATGCTGCTAGGCTGTAAAATCAACTGATTGAAAAATTGAAAGAAATTATTTATTTTTCCTTTTTATCTTGTTTGATTAGCCATTAGCTAGGAATTTCAAAGCCGAAATGTAAACATGTCGCACTCTGGAGGAGGGCTTCACTCTTCTTCTTCTTCTTCTCTCAGTAGTTTGTACAAATTACTCAAAAATAGCTCAATCATCTTCATCTTAAAACCAAGTATTACGTTGATTTCTGGCGCAAGCTATGTACATTACTTTGGTTTGTCACTTGGTAAAAAAAATGATGAGATTTTTTTGCTTGTTTGTTTTTACATTGCGTAGGTATGCGATGGATGCTACTTTGAAAATATTTAACGTGTAACAACATTACGATGCAAATAAATAAAAATGTGTTATGCTATGCAGCTGTAAGAGTTTAAAGAAAGTAGGTACATAAAGTATACTTAAGTAGAGACACAGCGTTTTTTGGATTGAAGTGGTCATTCTATTCTAAACTTGCAGCTTCTGGAATTTATTTTACTTGCATGAATACTCTAAAACTTTTGGGTACATATGTACATACATACATACATATTTACAAAATGAGTCAATTTGTCAATTACAAAAATTTGCCAGCGAAAATGAATGTTAACTTGATAATTTATATTTGCTTAGCTTGCAATACTTACCCTTCTTTGAGATTTAAAAGCATGAAAGGCGAATTGATATTCTTACATTCTTGATGATTTTTGTAGTTTTATGAGGAAAAAATTTATCATAAAAGAACACAATCACACCTCAAAGTACGAACTGTTTATTGTGTTCGATAATGAATTCTATTGGAGAAAAAAACTGTTTTCGGACTGTCATCCACACGCCTTTGACCAACGCCCGTACATGTTTCATTATCCATTAATAAATTCTTGGACACGCTTGTCCACCTCTAGTTACATCTTTTCTATTGAAGGCGAATATTTAGGTGGGCAGATAGACTGAGAAAAAGCATTTGGGGCAGATAGTGATCGAAGAAAGTAGTGTATAACGGACGTATTTTTCTTGATATCCTTTGTGGTGCAAGAACCTAGTGTACTATCGGTATACCATCCCGTATACATACCTATCTGAAAACCATGTAACTGCAGGTTTATGCGTATAAATTAGTATAAACGCTTGCACATCCCTGCCTGCCTGCCAACCACAAACAGAAAAAAACGTTAGTTAATGCCAAGCCAAAAGTCCACCACCACCACGTTGCTTTTCTCTTGTTCAGGAGGAGGACGACGACGATGAAAAGGGAGACGCAACCAAATAATTTACTACTTCAGCAAGCACACAAGAGCGAAAGTTTCCGTTTGTCTGTCCAAAACACCCCAATCCCAGTTTATGAACGGAGAGTAAGTTTTTCTCGGCGGATAATAATAATAGTAATATCATAATGGCTGAATAGAAAATAAAGTAGAGATATATATTCTGCATGGTAAAATACAGTATACAAGTTAAGCTAGTAGACAAACTGGTGTGGTAAGGAAGTATTTATTTATGTGAAAGGAGCAAAACCAGCAAGTAACCCACATCAAAGCAAGTCGATAAAAAATATTTTGTATACCATTCCTTCACTGTTTGTTAGCTTCGTCCGTCCATTCGACAACTCATCGAAAAAAGTTGCTCCCCCAAGTTTTCTCTCCACACAGAGCAGTAAGCAAGCAGCAAGCTTGTATTTTTCTTGTCTCTTTGCGTTTTGGCTTTTATTCCTTGCTGTCATCCGTTTCCTCAAATCCCGTCATAAGCGCACACGCTCTAATGCCTTTACCGTCAACACCAATATATCGCCGTTATCCCTAGCATCATCTCACCCAATATGATGGCCATGTTCCTAAATGATTGTGACAATATGGAATCTGGAATTGATAAACTGGTCATGGATATTATGCGCTGCTATTATAACTGGTTTTTGGGGAATATTATTATGAAATGTGTGAGCAGAAGTGTGTCCGTGTTATTGTTGCTGTCATTGAAATGTTGATGTTGGTATTGAACGAATCCCTCCATTTCTTCACACTGGATCATGTTATCTCGACTCTGATTTTATGAATGAATGCAAATGGCAAATACTAAAAATGCCTGGAATTGGCTGTTTATTATGGCGGTGCGGTGTCAACTGTGCATATTAGCATTGCATCAGGTTCTTGTCTGTTTTTCTTGTAAAATCTACAAAACAATATTGCTTTTCAAATTAACTCTGTATATATTAATAATAGAGAGATGTGGTTTCGTGTATACTTATATATACTGCTGCTTGTAAGAGCAGCACGTGACACAAACGTTGGTACATACAAAACAGTTAATAATGCTTTCTACTTTGTTTGATTTGTATTTTAATCCGGCCATTTAACATTGAGTAAAAATTGCTGATGAGGAGAATAGGTATACAGAGTGAGTAGTGTCTTGTTTAGATTTCTGATGACAGATACAGACCTCCCGCACATCACACCCTTTTACGAAGCATAATATAATATGGACAAATATAATCTTTCTCACTTTCAGTTTGAACTGCAAAATATTGACGCAAAATGCTTAAGCTGGTGTGCTCATATTTCAATGCAATAATTTATAACACGTTTCGGCAAGTGATGTACAAATATTAAATTTTTTAATATTAATACAAAAATATTATTGGCAATAGTTGCATGTTTTTTATTATTATTTTGTGCAAATATTGAGTTATCCGGAAATAATAAAAAATTGAGTACATATTTTACACGAATTTGACAGCCAGGTTTCCGAATGTCATCAGTTTGCTTGGCTTGTTTATCATTTTTCATGCTTATAAAAATGACGAATTAATTTCATTCATTCCATATCATTTTTAGCAAAATATAAAATGTATTTTTTGCAATTTTTGACACACATGCCAAACAAAACTACAAAGCATTTTTTTACAAATATTTATACGCTTTACTACGTACTTTTACGATATTCCGTGACTTCTGTTCAAAAAACACAATTAAACGTTATGTTGCTTTGAAAAATTGTTGTAAAAATTGTAATAATAGTTAACGTGGGAAATTAAGAAAGAATTGTATGGCATCCTTTATATCATTTAAAAAAATATCTCTATGCATTGAAATACATCGTGAGTAATTTAAGTTTTTATTTTATTGTATTATTTCATCGTTTCTACGATTATTATATTATTTGTCTTGTATGTAAACCTTTGTATGGTAAGCACAATTTTTTGGTTAAAGTTTTTATGAATGAATAACAGTCATGTTTTCTATTAAAAATACGTTTTCTCTTTTCATGTTTTTATTTCTTCTACTTATAGAAGCAGTTTTTTGATGGTTAAATATCAGCTAATTTTCATTATCTACAATGTTCTGTATACAAAATGGTAAAATGGTAGATAGATATAATGATAATAATAATGATCATCCGACATTTACCTGAAAGGTGCCCATCACCGTTTTTTTATTTTTGGACAGATAGGCGCGAACAAGACAGCTCACTGTAATGATGATGTCATCAACTTTTCGATTCATTCATATATTTAGGTAGTAACTACTGTAAAAGCAAACATTGCAATGCATTGTACTATTATATCTTGTATTTGTGAGACGTAGTGTAAGTCATGCATTTTTAAAGAAAAATGTAGGTTTATATATTTTCTTAACTTAATAATAAGTTAAAGTTTTGCTCATTACAAAATGCAGTTAGGTACTTAATGGCTAGTGAAGCGAATATTCGTAATCCAAAGTAAAAAAGTAATCAATATTTACAAGAATAAGTATAACGTCAATAATTTTAAATTTGAACTAGCCAACGGCTATTAACTGGCAGGTAAAAAATTACTGAAAAAAATATACACTGGTAAAATCTGGTTTTGAGGAGTTGAATTTTATTTGTAAATGGCAGTCTGTAAACAATTTTTTTGTCTATTCCATTGTATTTTAATCCCTTGACATAAGTATAAGTACTGCTGTATTTAAAATGCAGCAGCGGGTGCATTTTAAAAATATTGTGGAAAATGTATCTTTTTAGTTAGTCCAACTTACATTTGTTAATGATGTACTCTCCCAGACTCTGATTTTGATGATCCTACAATATCATTGGGTCTATATTAACTTTGTAGGCTACACAGGCTACACGCTCTCTGTAATTTATGACTGCAGTTCCAAACAAAAAAGGGGCGATGAAAATAATATCATGACTTTTTATTATTCTCTCACTCACTCCCGTGTTCACCAGCCGCTTTACAGAATGCTATAGAGAATTACAACTGTTATATGATATGGTATGGCTTTACTGCTACCTTACTGCTACTACTGCACTGCAAGATCTTCATTTTTATTAATAATAATGATGATATAGCTGGTTTGCTTAAACCAGAGCTGTTATAAAGGAAAAATAATAAATGCGTTGATGCTGCATGATGTTGGTTTGTTTTTTGCTGTGTTGTACGTATAGTACAGTGAAACCCATGCGTGCAAAAGTATGAAAAGCAAAGGTTTGATGTTGTTGTTGGCTGTAAGCAAAATGCTAACAATAAAAAAGGTTTATCCGGAAAAAATGTATATAACTCCAGTGGATTCCGTTCCTCCACAATGGTAACTTCCAACCCAGACTTCCAAAAAGTTCAGTATAATTTATATCTGCCTATTATAAAAATGTTGAAATGAATTGAAAATTTGATAGTCCATCCGCAGTAAACTCTGAAGGAAATAGTTAGGGTACGCGTGTGGAAGGGGGAACGCACAAAAGAATGTGGCAAGAATGGGAGGAAATGTTATGACATTCAAGCAGAATTTGAAAAAAAATGAGTTGGTATATATGAGGTTTAAATTTATGATGTGATTTTGATATCATAATGGAATTTTTGAGCACAACACCTACCAACAACATGTTTTACACTTAAATAAAGCATGTAAACACAGTTTTATGGCTATAATAATTTTGTAGTGACTTGCATATTCTAATTTTTATATATCAACATAATTTAGCATAATACAATATTAAATTGTAAATTCAGAAAGGTGGGCTTTTCTGCCTACGTTGGTGCTCTAGCATAGGTAGTGATTATAACAAAAAGTAAGTTTATATATGTATGTATATAAAAACCGAAAAGATGTATATACCAATATGCTTGTCAATAATAATAAAAACTGCTTGTTTAACACATGAACATTCACATTGTGATAAAAAAAAAACGCTCCCTCCTCTTTCCTCACTGCCTCCCTTTCATTCTTCCTGGCTTTCTGCTCTCTCTCTCTCTCTCTCAAAATCGGTTTTGAACTGCTTCCATGAATGAATCGATTCCCCTTTCGTTTTTTTACTTCATTATATTTTCTTTCTCGTTGAACTTCCAGTCACCACGTCACCTCATCATCACCATTAGTTTGATTTTTTTATTTAAAAATACATTTTCTTTGAATTTTGTGTGGGACACAAACCCTGACTGAGGTCAATCAGAGTGGAAATATTTGTGATTATTTGGGGTTCATCATGTGAATAAGATTTGATTCTCTTGTGTATGCTTTTGAAAAGAGAGATTGACTCACTCCATCAACAACGTGCACATTTGAGAAGTTTTGATGATGATACGATGATGGTGGTGGTGGTGAGATTTGATGCCATATTTGCTACTGCCTCGAGGAAAACATTGTGTGAAGTGTCTATATACATACGCATATCTACCGTCGTCATAAACTATATATATATATTTATATAAATGCTGTATTATGCAAAGTTTTCATTCATAATAGGAATCACTCATGTGTGCATCATTATTTTACAAAAATATTTTTTCTGTGACAGGAGAAAGAAGTGAATAAGCAAGAATAACTTCATTTGATAATCTAGTCAACTAGAGAAAAATAAAATTTTACTGTGCGTTGGTACAAATGCTGTTCGGTTGGTATTTATTATATCTGTATTTTATAATTTTATTTAGCTGTATGCAATGAAACAAATTATGTTTACAAATTAATATTTGACTACATTCGTGGAAATAGGTTGAGTATGAGTTGTTGTTTCAGTTTCTTAAAATTCCACTGCATTTCTATCATGTGTCGATAAGGTGCACTTAATTTCCCACAGTGTGCTTGTATAACGAAAAATGTAAACAAAGATGCATTCGTACGATGACATGCAGAGAAGGATTTTTTTCACGGCGGTGTGTGTGTGGAGTATAAATATTTTGCAGTTTTCCACGTTACTTCCACCCGCTAAACCTGAATGTGCTTGGAATTCCAGTGGTGGTGACTCTTTATTGAAATGAAATGCCATCGCAGTGTAATAATAATAAATATATGCAATAAGTATTCGTGTGTAATGCAATGCAGTCAGTTTCACTTGAAGATACTGTCCCACGAATTTTATTGAAACATTTTAAATTTTTATTTTTTTACATCGAGACAAAAAAACCGGAATCGTTCATATTTCCTTGAAATTAAACTAGTAATTATACTTTTACACTGTAAATATTTAGAAAGTTTTTTAAATAGTAATTATCACGTATACCTGGCTTTATGTACAATACAGTGTATAATATATTATTATTGTTTTTTTCTGCGATGCTAAAAACTTCTTTTTTTCATTTCTAGCACTGACATTTATATAATCTATTAAACAAACAAAAAATTATTACAACTAGTCATCTACCTATCTCTAAATCGTAAAACAATAACAGTACAAATTGTGTATTTGTAGTAACCTATAAATGACTATATTACAACGAGGAACTTGATTCAAATAGTATATTATTATTTAAAACATATACACCAAAAACATGTGCTATTATTATGAATTCAACAGAAACTTTCACAAAAAAATCAATGAGATTCGGGTCATTTTCAGTTCAGTAAAGTTAAATTGGCCATTCCGTTATATAGAAAATAAAGAATTGTAGTTTCGAGATCAACAGAGAGAGAGAAAACAAACTTATATTTTTTTATCAATAATAATATTTAGCTGATACTTATAATATTACCCATACAGCTGTAAAACACCCTGTGATATACGGGCTTCTGTGTGAATCTTGTCGGTATTAAATTATTGAGAAAAACGTAAAGTCTGGGGTAACCTGCTACACTCTGAATTTTCATGCTATATGCATTTCTCCTTTGACTGCACTGTTTTACTCACTGATTTCACTTGCACCAAAAACCAAACCTTTTAAACTGAAAT